>CAUYLG010033525.1:0-13219 GCA_963573385.1 Cacajao melanocephalus | reverse complement strand
CTTGGGGTGGGATTTTTGATGTGTGTGTAAATTTAATTTTTGAATAGGTAATAGATTCATATGTTCACAATTTTTTTTTTTTTTAAGATGGGGTTTCACCATGATGGCCAGGCTGGTCTTGAACTCCTGACCTCAGGTGATACGCCCACCTCGGCCTCCCAAAGTGCTAAGATTGCAGGCGTGAGCCACCGCGCCTGGCTTTTTTTTTTTTTTTTTTTTGGCTGCCCCTTGTGGAGTGGGGCTACCCCATACACAGTGTGTCCATAGTAGCCTATATTGCTATTTGGTAGCTTAGTAGATCTTACTACCCTGAACCACTTGGGTTTTCAAACCTTATCAAGGAATTTATTTTGCATTTTCTTTGTGACCAGAAGAGGGCAAGTTTGGAAGGAAAAAGAAATAGGTGAGAAATGGAAGTTTAAGTCCTAAATGTAGGACGCTGCCTGTTTTGGATATCTAAAGCCACCAGGTGGCAGTATGAGCATGCTGGAAATTTAAGGTCCGGGATTCAGGTTACAGGAGTCTCTGGATGCAGAGCAGTGCCCCAAACTTACACAATTTCCACTTTATTTCTCCTTTTAGTTGACTTGTAATTTAGTAACATAATTATTCTGTAGATTTATATAAGTTGATACTTTCTATTTTCCCTTACATTTGATAATACTAAATTTAAAATATTGGAGCATAATAGATAATAAAAATCACATAGCAGGGTGTGGTGGCTCATGCCTGTAATCCCAGCACCTTGGGAGGCTGAGAGAGGAGGATCTCTTGAGCCCAGGAGTTCAAGATCAGCCTGGGCAACATGGAGAGACCTTGTCTCTCCAAAAAAAAAAAAAAAAAAAAAAAAAAGCTAGGTGCAGTGGTGAGCACCTATGGTCTCAGCTACTTGGGAGGCTGAGGTGGAAAGATCACTTGAGCCCGGGAGGTCAAGGCTGCAGTGAGCTGTGTTTGCACCACTGCATTCTAGCCTGGGCAAGAGTGAGACCATGTCTAAGAAAAAACCAAAAACTGAAAACAAAACCAAAATCAAAAAAAAAAAAAGACAAAAATCAAAACAAAACAAAAAACTCAGATAACATACAAATTACTGTTAAGCCTGCTTTCTTTTTCTTTCTTTTGTTCTTTTTTTCTCTCTCTTTCTTCCTTCCTTCCTTCCTTCCTTCCTTCATTCATTCCCTGTCTTTCCTCTCTCTCTCTCTCCCTCTCTGTCTCTCTCTCTTTCTTTCTTGACATGGTTGACTCTGTCACTTAGGCTGGAGTACAGTGGTGCAATCTCGGCTCACTGTAACCTCTGCTTCTTAGGTTCAAGCGATCCTCCCTCCTGAGTATCAGGGACTACAGGTGTGTGCTACCATGCCTGGCTACTTTTTGTATTTTCTGTAGTGATGGAGTCTTGCCACATTGCCCAGGATGGTCTCCAACTCTTGAGCTCAAGCAATCTGCCTGCCTCGGCCTCCCAAAGTACTGGGATTGCAGGCTGGAGACACTGTGCCGGGCCTTAAACCGTTTTAAAATGTCAAATTCAGTGGGTTTTAGTATAATACATTCACAATGTTGTGCAATCATTACTATGACTTAATTCTGGAATATTTACATTAAACAAAAGGAAATCTTATATCCATTCAGTCACTTGCCAGTCTCCCCCCCGTCTTCTCACAAGTACAAATCTACTTTATGTCTCTTTGATTGCTGTTCTGGAGATTTCTTGTAAATGGAATCATATGAAATAGCAGCACATTTTTTTTTTTTTTGAAACAGAGTATTGCTCTGTTGCCCAGACTGGAGTGCAGTGGCTTGATCTCAGCTCACTGCAACTTTTGCCTCCTGAGTTCAAGGGATTCTCCTGCCTCAGCCTCCCGAGTAGCTGAGATTATAGGCGCCTGCCACTATACCTGGATAATTTTTGTATTTTTAATAGAGACTGGGTTTCACCATGTTGGCCAGGCTGGTCTTGAACCCCTGACCTCAGGTGATTCACCCGCCTCGGCCTCCCAACGTGCTGGGATTACAGGTGTGAGCCACCGCTCCCAGCCAGCAAAACGTATTTTTAATTGCAATATTTATTTATGGCATCATACAGATGGACATTGGAGACAGAATTGGGGAGGGTTGAAGGGGAGATGAGGAATGAAAAACTACCTGTTGGATACAGTGTACAGTATGCAGGTGACCGGTGCACTAAAAATCAAGATTTCACCATTTCACAGTTCATCCATGTAACCAAAAACCATTTGTACGCCTAACGCTATTGAAATTAAAAAATGTTTTAAAGGATTTATCTATGGCATTGAAATAAGACTATGTTTTTAGGAATTTCATCTAAAATATCAAAGTTACATACAAGATGGAAAAACATGATTTTGGAACAATTAGTAACTCTAACTTACTTTAATATTACATTATAACATTTTAAGGACTATCTAAATTGTGTTTGCCTGCCCTCTTGGGCAGGGACATGCTTTGATTCTCTTAATTGCAATGAGATAAAGGCTGAAGAATGGAAGTGATGGAGAATGATTAGCAGGATTCAAGTTCCCTTAATTCATATTCCCTTAATTCCCTAGCAAATAAAATGCAAAGCAATATCTAGTCATTATTCATCACGTTTTGAGGCTCCTACATAGTCTTCATGGCTCTGAGCCCAGAACTGGCAGCAAGTGGTCCCTGATGCGTTTTGCCCATGGCACAGGCACACCACCTCTGTACACAGCTGAGCTGATGTTCAGCAAAGGTTGTCAGAAACAAGGAGAGTGTTTGTTTTCCTTTCATAACTTTCCCAGGGGTAGAACTTGTGAGTTCATGAGAACATTCAGTCACAACTTAATTTTATAAATAGAGACAGGGTCCCTGTCTTTCTCCTGGACTGGAGTGTAGTGGTGTGATCCTAACTCACTGCATCCTTGAACACCTGGGCTCAAAGAATCCTCCTGTTCAGTCTTCCAAGTAGCTGGGACTTACAGGTGCAGGCTACCACACTCAGCTACTTTTCTTTGAATTTTTTTATAGAGACAAGGTTTTGCCATGTTGCCCAGGCTAGTCTTGAACTCCTGGGCTCCAGGGATATGCCCATCTTGGCCTCCCAAAGTGCTGGGATTATAGGCATGAGCCACCATGCCCAGCCTCCTTCTTCTTACTTCATTTTATTTTATTTTATTTTCCAGCCTCCTTCTTCTTTTTCATTTTGCTTTTCTTTCGTTTTTTTGAGACATAGTCTTGCTCTGTCGTCCAGGCTGGAGTGCAGTGGCACAATCTCGGCTCAGTGCAACCTCGGTCTCCTGGGTTCAAGCGGTTCTCCTGCCTCAGCTTGCCGAGTAGCTGGGACACGCCTGGCTAATTTTTTGTGTTTTTAGCAGAGACGGGGTTTCACCATGTTAATGAGAATGGTCTCGATTTCCTGACCTCGTGATCTGCCCACCTCAGCCTCCCAAAGTACTGGGATTACAGGCGTGAGCCACCACACCCAGCCTCAAATTTCTGTTTTTTAATAGAGATGGTGTCTTACTTTGTTACCTAGGCTGGTTTCAAACTTCTGGCCTCAAGCAATCCTCCCACTGCACCCTGCTGCACTTGGCTAATTTTAAAGTCTTTTTTTTTTTTTTGAGATGGAGTTTCACTCTTGTCTCCCGGGCTAGAGTGCAGTGGTGCCATCTTGGCTCACTGCAACCTCCACCTCTCAGGTTCAAGCAATTCTCATGCCTCAGCCTCCTAAGTAGTTGGGATTACAAGCACCCACCACCATGCCTGGCTAATTTTGTATTTTTAGTAGAGACAGTGTTTCACCATTTTTTGTCAGGCTGGTCTTGAACTCCTGACCTCAGGTGATCCACCTACCTCGGCCTCCTAAAGTGCTGGGATTACAGGCGTGAGCCACTGTGCCTGGCCGATTTTTAAGTCTTTTGTAAAGACTAGGTCTCATTATATTGTCAGGGCTGGTCTCGTACTCCTGGGCTCAAGTGATCCTCTTGCTTGGCATCCCAAAGTTCTGGGATTGCAGGCATGAGCCACTGTGCCCGGCCTCCAGCGGTTTTTCTGAGGGGCTCCCACAGCACTGAATTAATGTTTCAGTAGTGACAAAAACAGAAAGATGCATATACTTTAAAACTGAAATTCACTGAAGTAAAAGTGACAGGAACATAGGGAGACAATGATTTTACGACAGTCATAATTTTTTATAATAGAAATAGGCAGCTATGTCTTGAAGATTACAAGAACATTCAGATTTTTAAAAATTCAGAGAGCTGGGTGTAGGTGGCTTGTGTCTGTAATCCCAGCTACTTGGGAGGCTGAAGTGAGAGGGTCACTTTACGCCAGGTGTCCCAGACCAGACTGGACAACATAGCAAGACACCCCATCTCTTAAAAAAAGTTTTAAACAATTATCTGGGCTTGTTGGTGCACACCTGTAGTCCCAGCTACTCAGGAGACTGAGGTGGGAGGATCACTTGAGTCCAGGAGTTCAAGGCTTCAGTGAACTATAGTCATGCCACTACACTGCAGCCTGGGTGACAGAGTGAGACCCTATCTCAAAAAAAGAAAAAAAAAGTTCAAAGAAAGCCATCATTCATTGGAATGATGGCTGGGCATGGTGGCTCACACCTGTAATCCCAGCACTTTGGGGGGCCAAGGCAAGTGAATCACGTGAGGTCAGGAGTTTGAGATCAGCCTGGATAACATGGTGAAACTCTGTCTCTAGTGAAAATACAATAATTAGCATGGTTTGGTGGCATGCATCTGTAGTCCCAGCTATTCTGGAGACTGAGGCAGGAGAATTACTTGAACCTGGGAGGCAGTGGTTGCAGTGAGCCAAGATCGCACCATTGCATTCCAGCCTAGGCAGCAGAGTGAGACTCTGTCTCAAGAAAAAAAAAATTCATTGGAGTGAGATTTTCATTCATTTACTGTCATTCATTAAATATTTAGTAAGTACCTGTTAATTGCTCTGCACTGTGCTAGATGTGCCATGGTCAAGAGGATTGGGTTGGCCTGAAACAGTCAATTCTGATTACATAATTAAAATGACCTCAGTAAAGAAGACAAAATGATGTCTGAAAAAGCCATTGTGATAGTATGGAGCATTTTCTAATTAGTTCCTATATTAATAAAAAATATATGCATGATGGAAATAAGGAAATGTGAGTAAAGACGAATAAAGTTCTGCAAATCTGTAAAAATGGCATGAGGAACACTAAAGCTCAAATGAGGGGAGAATTGCAAAGCCACTAAGGACAAGTAAAACAGTTTTATAGTCCAGACACGGTGACTCACACCTGTAATCCCAGCACTTTGGGAGGCTGAGGTGGGTGAATCACCTTAGGTCATGAGTTTGAGACCAGCCTGGCCAACATGGTGAAACCCCGTCTTTACCAAATTAGCTGAGCATAGTGGTGCATGCCTGTAGTGCAGCTACTCGGGAGGCTGAGGTTCGAGAATCACTTGAATCCAGGAGGTGGCAGTTGTAGTAAGCCAAGATTGCGACACTGCACTCCAGCCTGGGCAACAGAGTGAGACTCTGTCTCAAAAACAAAAAAAGAATTACATTTATCTCAAGAAGATAAAAGAAGACCTAGGTCTGATGCTTGGGCTGTGTAGTGTGAATAAGTGACAGAGGAAGAAGTAGAACCCTTTGGGTCTGTCTTCTGTGTCAAAGAAAATGATCTGGATACTGAAAAAGGTAAAACAAAAGTGGGTCAAAAGGAACTGGAGCCCAAGATGAGTGAGAAGTGTGAGAATATATAAACTGCACAGTGATCTAAGTAATTTTCAATGATCTGGTTTACATGAATTATATCCAGTTTACTCAGAGAGCCCTGAATGAGTAGATGAACAGATGTTTTGTTATTTGAAAATTAAGGAGAATAAAATCAAGATCAGATACTGGCAAATACAGTGGCGATTTCTTTTTTCTTTTCTTTTCTTTTTTTTTTTTTGAGATAGAATCTCACTCTGTTGCCCAGGCTGGAGTGCAGTGGCACGATCTTGGCTCACTGCAACCTCTGCCTCCTGGGTTCAAGTGATTCTCCAGCCTCAGCCTCCCCAGTAGCTGGGATTATAGGTGCCTGCCACAGTGCTCAGCTAATTTTTTGTTATCAGGCTGGTCTTGAACTCCTGACCTCGTGATCCACATGCCTTGGCCTCCCAAAGTGCTGGGATTACAGACGTGAGCCATTGCACCTGGCTACAGTGGCAATTTCTAATAGGAGAAGGTGGAGCTCTCAGATTATATGCTGGTGAAATTGGTTTTGATTCTCAGCAAGATTCAAAAAGAATTCTTCAAAGTATCATTTATGTGGTTGTATAAAGGAAACACATTCTTAGAAGTGAGAGTTTGCTAGAGTTGTGTATTTTCAGGTTAACTTTACTTTATTTTTTCTTTCTTTTTTTTGAGACAAAGTGTGGCTCTGTTGCCCAGGCTGGACTGCAGTGGCATGATTACAGCTCACCACAACTTCCACCTCCTTGGCTCAAGCCATCCTCCCACCTCAGCCTCTTGAGTAGCTGGGACTACGGGTGCACAGCACCATGCTTGGCTAATTTTGCAATTTTTTTTTTTTTTTTTTTTTTTTTTGTAGAGACGGAGTTTCCACATGTTGCCTAGGCTGTTTTCCAACTCCTTGGTTTTTCAAAGTACTAGGATTACAGATGTGAGTCACTGTGGCTGGCTAACTTTACTTTCTTTCTTTCTTTTTTTTTTCTTTTTGAAGATGGGGTTTCACCATGTTAGCCAGGGTGGTCTTGAACTCCTGACCTCAGGTGATCCACCCACCTTGGCCTCCCAAAGTGCTAGGATTACAGGCGTGAGCCACCGCGCCCGGCGGCTTTCTTTCTTTTAACATGATTAATGACTGTAAAAGAAGGAATGCAAATGACAGGAAATCTTGACTTCCGTAAGGCTATAGACTAGGTTTCTCAGAGGATCTTCCAGGCTGCAAAGTCCTTGAATGTGAATGATTGTGCCTCATTTGACATTGTGTCCTTCAGTGCCTGCCTGAAACAGATTTTTCTTTTTTGAAGAAACATGCTGAGATTTAGCTTTTATTTATTTATTTATACACATTAGTTGTACATATTTATGCGGTACATGAGGTATCTTGACACATGCATGCAATGTGTAATGATCAAATCAGGGTAGTTGGAATGTTACATATTTATCATTTCTTGGTGTTAAAACCATTCCAAATCTTCTCTTCTAGCTATTTTGAAACATATGATAAATTATTATTAACTATAGTCACCCTACTGTTTTATCAAACACTAGAACTTATTCCTTCTATTGAACTGTATTTTCATACCCATTACCTAACCTCTCTTCATCTCCCCTTCCTCCTACCCTTCCCAGCCTCTGTAACCACTATTCTATTCTCTACCTCCATGAGATCAAATTTTTAGCTCCCACATATGAATGAGAACATGCAATATTTGTCTTTTTGTGCCTGGCTTATTTCACTTAACATAATGTCTTCCAGTTCCATCCATGTTGCTGCAACTGGCAGGATTTTATTCTTTTCTTATGGCTGAATAATATTCCATTCTGTGTGTGTGTGTATATATATATATATATATATATACACACACACACATATATACACATATATATACATATATATATACACATATATACACACACACACACATATATATATAAAACATTTCGTTTTCTCTCTTTTTTAATACCACATTTTCTTCATCCATTAATCCACTGATGGACTCTCTTAGGATTCCATTTGTTGGCTATTGTGAATATGCTGCAATTAACATGCTAGTGCAGATATCTCTTTGAAATACTAATTTCCTTGGTTTGGGGTACATACCCAGCAGTAGAATTGCTAGATTACGTAGTGGTTTCCTTTTTAGTTTTCTGAGGCACTTCTGTACTGTTTTCCACAATGGCTGTGCTATTTTACATTCCCAACAACAGCGTAGAAGTGCTTCTCTTCTCTATATCCTTGTTAACATCTGTTGCCTTTTTTGCTTCTTCTTCTTCTGCTTCCTCTTCCTCCTCCTCCTCTTCTTCTTCTTCCTCCTCTTCTCCTCCTCCTCCTCTTCTTCTTCTTCTTCAGGAGTCTTACTCTTGTTGCCCAAGCTGGAGTGCAATGGCACGATCTTGGCTCACTGCAACCTCTGTCTTCTGGGTTCAAGTGATTCTCCTGCCTCAGCCTCCTGAGTAGCTGGGATTACAGGTGCCCACCACCACGCCCAGCTAATTTTTGTAATTTTAGTAGAGACGGGCTTTCTCCATGTTGGTCAGGCTGGTCTTGAACTCTTGATCTCAGATGATCCACCCGCTTCAGCCTCCCAAACTGCTGGGGTTACAGGCATGAGCCACCACACCTGGCTTTTTTATTAATTAAAAAAAAAATTAAAATAGAGGCAAGGTCTCACTCTGTCACCCAGGCTGGAGTGCAGTGGTGCAATCACAGCTCACTGCAACCTCAGCCTTCTGGGCTCAAGCAATCCTCCTGCCTCAGCCTTCTGAGTAGCTGGGACTACAGGCACCCACCACCATGCCTGGCTAATTTTTTATTTTTTATAGAGACAGGGTCTCACTATGGTGAAATGATATTGCGTTGTGGTTTTCATGTGCATATCTCTGATGACTAATGATGTTAAGCATTTTTTTCACATACCTGTTTGCCATGTGTATGTCTTCTTTTGAGAAATGTCTATTCAAATCCTTTGACCATTTTAAAATCAGATTATTATTATTTTTTGCTGTTGAGCTGTTTGAGTTTCTTACATATTCCGGTTATTAGTCCCTTGGCAGATGGGTAGTTTGCAGATATTTTCCTCCATTCCATGGATTATTTCTGTCTCTCTCTCTCTGTTTTTTTTTTTTTTTTTGGAGACAGGGTCTCACTCTGTCACCCAGGCTGGACGACAGTGGTGTGATCACAGCTCATGTAGTCTTAGCCTCTTGGCTCAGGTGATCCTCCCACCTCAGCCTCCTGCGTAGCTGGGACTACAGGTGTGTGCCAGCATACCTGGCTGATTTTTTGTAGAGATAAGGTTTTGCTATGTTACCCAGGGTAATTTCAAACTCCTAGGCTCAAGTGATCTGCCTGCCTCAGCTTCCCAGAGTGCAGGGATTACAGGCATGAGCCACTGCTCCTGGCCTCTGTGAGTTGTCTCTTCACATTGTTGATTGTTTCCTTTGTTTTACAGAAGCTTTTTAGCTTGACATAATCCAATTGTCTGTTTTGCTTTGGTCACCTGTGCTTTTCAGTCTTACAGAAAAAAAATTTTTTGCCCAGGTGAATATACTGGAGCAATCCCCCAATGTTTTCTTCTAGTAGTTTCATAGTTTCAGGTCTTAGAATCAACTATTTAAGACATTTCGAGTTTATTTTAATGTATGGCGAGAGATATAGGTCTAGTTTCATTCTTGGCATAGAGTTATCTAGTTTTTCCAGTACCATTTATTGAAAAGACTGTCCTTTCCCAATTGTATGTTTTTGGTGCCTTTCTCAATAATGAGTTGTTGTAAATGTGTGTATTTATTTCTAGGTTCTCTATTCAGTTTTATTGATCTACTTATTTGTGTTTATGCCAGTACCATCGCTGTTTTGGTGAGTATACTTTGCAACAAATTTTGAAGTCATGTAGTGTGTTGCCTCTAGCTTTGTTCTTTTTGCTCAGGATTGCTTTGGCTATTTGGGGTTTTTTGTAGTTCCAAGTGAATTTTAGGATTGCTATTTCTATTTTTGTGAAGAATGCCATTGGTAGTTTAATAGGGATTCCATTGATCTATAAATTGCTTTGGGAGGCCGGGAATGGTGACTCATGCCTGTAATCCCAGCACTTTGGGAGAGTGAGGAGGGGACGAATCACGAGGTCAGGAGTTCAAGACCAGCCTGGCCAAGAGAGTAAAATCTTGTCTCTACTAAAAATACAAAAATTAGCAAGGCACAGTGGCAGGTGTCTGTAATCCTAGCTACTTTGGAGGCTGAGGCAGGAGAATCACTTGAACCCAGGAGGTGGAGGTTCAGTGAGCTGAGATCATGCCATTGCACTCTAGCCTGGGTGACAGAGCAAGACTCTGTCTCCAAAAAACAAAAACAAAAAATTGCTCTGTGAAGTACTGTGATTTTAACAATATTAATTCTAATCTATGAGCATAAAATATATTTTTATTTTTTAATGTTCTCTTCCATTAATTTCATCAAAGTTGTTTTTTTTTTTTTTTTTTTTTTAAGACAGAGTGTCATTCTTGTCACCCAAGGTGGAATGCAGTGGCATGATCTCAGTTCACTGCAACCTCTGCCTCCTGGGTTCAAGTGATTCTCCTGCCTCAGCCTCCCGAATACCTGGAATTCCAGGCTCCTGCTACCACATCCAGCTAATTTTTGTATTATTAGTGGAGACAGGGTTTTGCCACATTAGCCAGTCTGGTCTTGAACTCCTGACCTCAAGTGATCTGCCCACCTTGGCCTCCAAAAGTGCTGGATTACAGATGTGAGCCACCGTGCCCGGCCTAATTTTGGTTCCTTTGTTGATTTTTCTGTCTGAAAGATCTGTCTAGTTTTGAATATGGGGAATTGAAATGTTCTACTGTTCTTGTGTTGGGGTCTATCTCTGTCTTTGGCTCTAATAATATTTGCTTTATATATCTGGATGCCTCAGTGTTGGATGCATATATATTTGCAAGCGTTATATCAAATTGACCCTTTTATCATATAGTGACCATCTTTGTCTCTTTTTACCGTTTTTGACTGTCAATTTTATCGGATGTAAGTATACCGACTCCTGCTCTTTTTTGGTTTTCATTTGCATGACATATTTTTTTTTTCCCATCCTTCACTTTCAGTTTATGTGTGTCTCTGTGGGTGAGGTGAGTTTCTTGTGGGCAGTATGTAGTTTGGTCTTTTTATTTTTATCCATTCAGCCATTCTATGTTCTTAAATTGTTGAGTTTAATCCATTTACGTTCAATGCTATTATTGACAGGTAAGGACTTCCTACTGCCCGTGTTACCTGTTTTCTGGTTGTTTTGTAACTTTTCTTTCTTTCTTACTGTCTTTCTTTGTGGTTACTTTCTCTAGTAGTGTGGTTCACTTTCTTGCTTTTATATTTTTGTGTTTATTACAGGTTTTTGTTTTGTGGTTACCATGGAGGTTAAAAAAAATCCTATAGTTATAAGAAGTCATTTCAAACTAATGACAACTTTGTTTGTAAAGAAAAGAAATAAATAGCAAAAACAAAACTAAAAAACTCTACACTTTTATTTCATTCCCCTCATATTTTCATTTTTTTGTGGTCTCAATTTATATTTTTTTATCTTAAATTTTTTTTTTCCTGAGTTGAAGTCTTGCTCTGTGGCCCAGGCTGGAGTACAATGTCACAATCTGAGCTCACTGCAAGCTCTCTCCCAGGTTCAAGTGATTTTCCTGTCTCAGCGTCCTGAGTAGCTGGGATTACAGGCGCCCACCACCATGCCCAGCTAATTTTTGTATTTTTAGTAGAGATGGGATTTCAGTGTGTTGGCCAGGCTGGTCTCAAACTCCCAACCTCAGGTGATCCACCAGCCTCTCGGCGTCGCAAAGTGCTGGGATTATAGGCATGAGCCACCATGCCCAGGCTTTGTCTTAATTTATACATTTTAAAATAATTTTCTTTCCCATTGGTCTATATGACACATCAATTTATATCTTTTTATGGTGTCTTCTACTTAATAAATTGCTGCAGTTATTATTTCTGATATATTTGTTTTTTAATCTTAAAACATGAGTGGTTTCCCCACCACAATTACAGTTTTAGAGTATTCTGAATTTCTCCATGTATTTATTTTTATCAGTGAGTTTTATAGCTTCAGATGATTTTTGTTGCATGTTAGCATCCTTTTCTTTCAGATTGAGGAACTTCCTTTAGGATTTCTTGTAAGAAAGATCTGATGGTGACAAATTCACTCAGCTTTTGTTTGTCTGGGAAAGTATTTCTCCTTCATGTGGGAAGGATAACTTTACTGGATACAGTATGTTTAGTCAAAAGTTTTTTTTCCTTCACTTTGTCTTTGTTTGTTTGTTTGTTTGTTTGATTTTTAGACAGAGGCTCGCTCTGTGGCCAGGCTGGAGTGCAGTGGCATGATCTCAGTTCATTGCAATCTGTGCCTCCTGGGTTCAAGCGATTCTCCTGCCTCAGCCTCCTGAGTAGCTAGGACTACAGGAGTGCACCACCATGCTCAGCTAATTTTTGTATTTTTAGTAAAGACGGAATTTCACCATGTTGGCCAGGCTCAAGCTCCTGACCTCAAGTGATCTGCCCGCCTCAGCCTCCCAAAGTGCTGGGATTACAGGTGTGAGCCACCGTGTGGCCAATACTTTATAAGCAAAGTTTGAACATCTAATTTAATATTTGATAATCAAGGTTTTTGTTGGCCTATATATAGCAGGGTAAAGTATGAGACAAATTATTAAGCTTGACAAAATAAAAGGAGACTTTACCTGACCACCTTTCTATATTCTTCATTGAATTAATCAAACAGCATTTTCAACAAAGCTTTGTATCCAGTACTTTGAAGCAAAACAGTGACCTAAAAGCCTCACATCACTTTGGTAAAAGCAGAACATAAATGAATTTTCAACTTCAGAGTTACATATTTATTAGAGTGGAGAGTACATGGAATGAATAAAGTTATCCTTGTTAGTGTTAAAAGCACTAATTGGAAGAGAAAATGTCTCCAATTAGTTCACCCTGTTTATTAACCAAAAGCTTCACAGAAAAATAACTAAAAAAGGTGTTATGATAAAAAAAAGAGGTGTATACTTAGATAATTTGCAACCTTTAATTCTAAAAGAATTGCCAGAATGCAAAGATCTTTTTAATAATATTAATTCTGGTGAAATCAAGTTCAAAATATGATACCTAGGATTCTTCCTTATCCAGAGAAGAAATTAAACTAGGTAATTTCTTTTCTGAAAGAGTCTGCAAATTCTAATTGAAAAGAAATACACAAAATAGGATAAATAATAAAGGGTGTGTACACAAGAAAAGCTACAATAATTCCAATTTTTGCTTCCTTGGTACTGTACATATACTACATAAACATAAATAGAAATGGCACAATCTCTGAGAACATGTTCCACATTTTTTTTTTTTGAAAGAAAGGAAAAGAGAGGAAAGAAAGTGAGAGTGAAAGAAAGAAAAAAAAAAAGAATGTACGAGAGAAAGAAAGAGGAAGAAAAAGAGGGAGAGAGAACAGGATTCTTGTTCTACTGCCCAGGCTAG
>CAUYLG010033524.1:0-28406 GCA_963573385.1 Cacajao melanocephalus | reverse complement strand
ATCTTCTTTCAAGGTTCTTAGTTTCTTTGCATTGGGTTAGAACATGTTCTTTTAGCTCACAGAAGTTTCTTATTATCCACCTTCTGAAGCCTGATTCTGTCAGTTCATCACACTCATTCTCCGTCAGGCCTTGTTCCCTTGCTAATGAGGAGCTGCGATCCCCTGTAGGAGGAGAGGCATTCTGATTTCGGGTGTTCTCAGCCTTTTTGCACTGCTTTCTTCCCATTTTTGTGGATTTATTCACCTGTTGTCTTTGTAATTGCTGACTTTCAGATTGGGTCTCTGAGCAGACGTCCGGCTTGTTGGTGATGAAGTTTTTTCTGTTTCTTAGTTTTCCTTTGGCGGACGCCCCTTCCCCACAGAGCTAGGCCTTCCCAGGTTCAGCTGTGCTTGCTGTGAAACTCTCAGTCCTCAGCGCTTCCAATTGCTGTTCTCCTTGTGGGGATGGTACCAGCCGAGCCCGACTAACACGGCACCCAGTCCCGTATACTCTGCACTAAGAAGTGCCACGCAGGTGTGCCGGCAAAAGAGCCGCGCCAGCCAAAAGAGCCGTGCTGGCGACCATGGGGCTCCTCCGCCAGGAATCTCCCAGCTTGTGGGCAACAAAAATTCGTCTGAAATTGTGGCATCCACTCACTCTCTGCACTTTCACTGGGAGCTACAATCCTGAGCTGCTGCTAATTAGCCATCTTGGATCTCCCTCCTCTTTTTTTTTTTTTTTTTTTTTTTAACATGGAGTCTCGCTTTATCAGCCAGATTGGCGTGCAATGGCATGATCTCAGCTCACTGCAACCTCTACCTCCTAGGTTCAAGCAATTCTCCTGCCTCAGCCTCCCAAGTAGCTGGGACTACAGGCACCTGCCACCACACCAGGCTAACTTTTGTATTTTTAGTGGAGATGGGGTTTTTCCATGTTGGCCAGGCTGGTCTCAAACTCCTGACCTCAGGTGATCAGCCTGCCTTGCCCTCCCAAAGTGCTGGGATTACAAGCTCGAGCCACCGTGCCCAGCCTGGGCTACAAATTTTTAATGTATCTTTTAAGTAGTATAGATTTTATTATTGTAATTCATATGGAATAGGATTTATTATATTTCTAATATAATTTTCTTTTAAAATAGAAATTCTTCATAAAAAGATATCTAGGCATAGAACCAATGTGTGATTTATTGAAGGTTGTAGTGAGTAGGTAGTAAAAATTCAAAGTGAAATGATAACTTATTAATATACTAAAAACTGCTACTTTTACCTTTGAGTTTTGAAAGTGTTTAATCTTATAGTGGCTGCACTTATGCATGACTTATATTTATAAAATAGCTCTCTCCTCAAACTTGTATTTTCATATGCCACAAAACTTGTAATATTTGAAATTCACTAAGTTGAGGTTAATAATATTTTTTACAGTCTTCTACCTGTTCAAATCCTTTTCTTTGTATTAACATTGCATTATTTTAAATTAAGTCTAAATTCATTGCTTAAATGCAACATTTGAGAAATTTTGCTATTAAAATTCATGTATTCTACATTTCTGGATGTTTACAGCATTAGTAAAAGTTTTTCCCTGACATTTATAATCTCAGACAAACAACAGGCACATTCCTGGAGCTTTCAAGTAATATGGTTACCAGAAAGAAGAGGGCTTTTGCATGCACACACATGCTTAATTTACTTAAAAAGGGAAGTAAAAGAGAATAAGAAAAAAATTGGGAAGGAGGTTGATATGTAAAGGCTGTTATGAAAAGTATCAACTACAGCTGCATAGGACAGGAATGGAAAATAGGGTAATAAGATATGCACTAGTTCCTAAATAAGTTAATAAAAACATTGCTCAAAGAACAGCTGGCTTTAGCTGGAGCCTGGATGAAGCAAAGAGTGGCAGCCTGGAGTCCACTTAATGAGAGGTATTAAAGCATCAGTGGGGTCAAGGAGAATTATGCAGAGCAAACTAAATTCATTTTTTATAAAAGGAATTACATTTAAAGAACTTTTAAATTTATAATTTGGAATTTGATACCTAAGACAATTTCAAAATAGCAAACATTACACTTTTGGAACTGATCCAAGATAAAAAATGTGATATGAGTCTAGGAACTTTAAACATTTCCCAGAATGGCCTCAGTACTTTACAGATCTTATTACGTTAACTCACAATATTTTTAGTTTTATAGACTAAGCACAAATTTGATCATAGAAATGTAGTTTTCCTGAATTTTAAATCCATTTTTGGACAAAAGTGTGTATATACTCACATTATAAATGTATTTATACATGTTAATGAAGAAATTCTTATCATGAAAGTAAATTCCTTCACTTCACAATGTCTCTACATAGACATTGTGAAATAATGGAAGAAACTTCTGTAATTCCAATGAACACAATGATGCATTGAATTTCTAAGGTGAGGGGACAATATAGTAGAAAGAATTCTGGACTAATAATAGTTTTGCAAATAACCAACTGCAGAAAACTCAGCAAATACTTAAACTGTGTGCTTCATTTCCCATGTCTGCAAAATGAAATGACTAAATGAAGTTATCTGTGAGATTCAATGAAAGTCTAAAATTATAGAATTCTAAACTTTAATAGCACAAGAAATACATTCGCCACGTCACAGTCATCTCAATAGTTTCTACCACAGTACTTAATATGTGTTTAATACTTGATCTTGAATAGATGGATAAAAAGTGTCATGCTTGATATTCAAAACATACACATGGATGAACTTTTGCTTCAAGGAAGATGAAGTAGATGTACTCTTCCCACTCCTCTCACTGTGTACTTAAAAACCATGAACATTAAGTTCACAATTAAATGAAAGGAGATTGAAAGGTAGAGTTAAGAAGGCAGGCCAGCTAGAGAGACCAGGACTCAAAAAATAACATAGTGGTGAATTCCTTGGGTTTTCTTTTTGGCTCATATATCCCAGAAACCAGCATTCTGGAAACACCAACCAACTGATAAAAAGAGCCCCATAAAAATCTGCTCTAACTAAAATTAAAAATTAAAAAAAAAGCATAAAACAGTACAGTCTAGCAAGAGAGAAAATTTTCAGACAATAACTGCTACAGTCTACTAAAAAAAAAAAGGTACAACAACAAAAAAATCTATGATCTCATTCTTTCCCATACTGACGAATACAGAAACCTAGTCTTCTTCCCTCTCTAAGCATAATGAGGTATCCAACCATATAACACACAGTGATATCAGAGACGGCAAAATAAGGAGCCAAGATTTTCACCCACTCCAGAGGTAATAAGACCCCTCCACCATGTCAGTGGAAAACATGTGGAGAGCAGTGATAAGGTATCACTCCTCCTCCCAACCAAGGTGATCCCAGTGGAGGCTTAGTGGGGAGCCAAAACTCCCCAGCTAACCCAGCAGCAATGAGAAGTCCTCTCCTTGGGTATAACAAAGCCCAAGTGAGAAACCCAAATTTCTACCCCTACCTGGCAATAACAGAGATGTACTTTTCCCTTTCTCTACTGGAGTGGTATAAAAGGAAACTGCTATGGTCTGAATATCTGCATCACCCTCAAATTCATGTGTTGAAACCTAAATGCCAGTGTGATGATATTAGGATATGGGGCTTTTGGGAGGTAATTAGGTTATAAGGGTTCTGCTCTCATGAGTGGGATTAGGGCCCTTATGAAAGAGGCTGCAGAGAGCTGCCTTGTCCCTTCTACCATATGAGAACACAACAAGAAAGAACCATCTATGAACCCAAAAATGGGCCCTAACCAAGCACTGAATATGCTGGTGCCCTGATATTGGACTTCCCAGCTTCTAGACTGTGAGAAATAAATTTTTGTTGTTTATAGGTCATCTAGTTTATGGTATTATAGCAGCCCAAAATTTAACACTCATTTAAGATAAAAATTCTCAGAAAAATAGAAGTAAAGAGTAATTTCCTCAACCTGATAAAGAGGAAACTACAGCTAACATCACCAGCAATGGTGAAAGAATTGAATGCTTTCCTCCAAGATCAGGAACAAGGAAAGGGTGTCCCCTTTCACCGCTCTTATTCAACATTGAGCTAAAGTTCTAGTCAGTGCAGTAAGACAGGAAAAACAAATAAAAGACATACAGATGAGAAAGGAAGAAATAAAACTGTCTCTTTTTACAAATGGCATGACTGTCTATGTAGAAAATCTCAAGCAATCTCCAAAAAGTTCCTTAAACTCAATGAGCTGGATGCCTCCAGCTTTGTTTTTGTTTGTTTGTTTGTTTGTTTGTTTTTGTGCTTAGGATTGTCTTGGCTATGCAGGCTCTTTTTTGGTTCCATACGAAGTTTAAGGTGTGGCGATTCCTCAAGGATCTAGAAATAGAAATACCATTTGACTCAGCAACTCAGCAATCCCATTACTGGGTATATACCCAAAGGATTATAAATCATTCTATTATAAAGACACATGCACACATATGTTTATTGCAGCACTGTTCACAATAGCAAAAACTTGGAACCAACCCAAATGCCCATCAATGATAGACTGGATAAACAAAATGTGGCACATATACACCATGGGATACTAAGCAGCCATAAAAAAGATGAGTTCATGTCCTTTGCAGGGACATGGATGAAGCTGGAAACCATCATTCTCAGCAAACTGACACAAGAACAGAAAACCAAACACCACATTTTCTCACTCATAAGTGAGTGTTGAACAATGAGAACACATGGACACAGGGAGGGGAACATCACACACTGGGGCCTATTGTGGCTTAGGGGGTTAGAAGAGGGATAGCATTAGAAGAAATACCTAATGTAGATGACAGGGTGATGGATGCAGCAAACCACCATGGCACATGTATACCTATGTAACAAACCTGCACATTCTGCACATGTACCCCAGAACTTAAAGCAGAATAATAATAACAACTCAATGAGGTATGGGAAAATGGCTTGCCTTTTGAGGCCCACTGAGGAGCCAGTTGTTGTGCAGGCAGTCATCTCAGTGTCTGCTCCAGGTCTCTGCCCCTCAACAGCATGGCATGACCAGTGGGTGACCCTGCAGTGAACCATGGAGATGGAGGTTGCACTGCTAAACCATGGTTTTCCAAAGCTACGGTGCTGTGCCTTCTGCCTGGCCCTAGTCTTGGCAACTCTGCCACCTCTGCTTCAGATACAGACTCCACCTTCTCTGCTGAAGCCCATCTCACCTGTCAGTGAGCAGCACCTTCCAGCTGGAGCAGATTTTTCAGAATGTAAAAGAAGATAATCATTACCTGCAGTGGAGACCATTGCAAGTTGTTCTTATTTAGAAAAAAGTTAGTACTTTGGAAAATCGGCCTCACTCTGCAGTACTCACACCACCTAATTTTTCAGATCTCTCCTGGATAAAGAAGGACCCAGCTCAAATTTCCTCTCTGACAAGTTGAGATACTATGTGTCTCTTAAAGGACCAAGAAAATAAAATTAGGGTGGATTATGAGCAAATCCTCAACATCAAACTAGCAAAGAAATATGAATCTTTTGTGAAACTTACATGTGATCAGAACATACGGTCATGTGGCAGAAGGTCAACCAGCAATATTTCTTGAAGCTTTTCTGCATTTCAGGTACCAGATTTGACCTCAAGAGATAGCTGAGGTACACTTTTTGCAATGGCTTGATATAATATTTCAGCTCCAACTTTGTATCCTCAGAACAATTAACCATGTTTAAAGGTCCATTTTTATACAACTTGAAAGCCCTTGAAATTTTTTAGTTATCACAACATATTTTTCTTTTCGCTCATGTAATAAACAGGGTATCCTATAGTGATATATTTTCCAAAGAAAAAATACCTGGGGCATCCTATAATGATATGTTTTCTAAAGAAAAACAACCTGGAGCAGCTGTTTAGCAAAATGTAACTTCTGTGGTTCTTAACAAATGAAGAATTTCACCAAACACAATTCTGTAAAAAGTGTGTGTAAGAGTATCCAGGTTGTGTATATGTGTGTCTTAAATATTATTTGTATTGTCCAAATTTTTTAATTGGGGGTGTTCTGGGTGAGAATTTCTGTGCAACAACTATAATTAAAAATGTTTTCTTGGTCTTCAGAAGATCATTAATATTTTGTGGCCATATAACAGTGGATTGTTTTACATGCAGGTATTATTGTTAAACACAGAGACTATTTCCAGGCACAGAAAATGAATCAGAAGGTAGGATGGGTAGTAGGTGTTATTATGATTAAATAATGAAAGTTTGCCATGTTAGGTCTACAAATGATATGAAGAATTTAAACAAACTAGAAACAGATCATTTGATACATGGACTTTGCTCAACAGTGTCAGAAAAATACCTAGACTCCAAGCCTTAAAATACCCACAGGGAATCTCTGCTCATTTCTTTGACAAAATCAAAGAGCTCCCAAGACACTGAACCTCCAAAGGAAAAAGGCCTTTCCTGGAGCAGAGCATGAGGGTTTTCTGGGAAGCATAGCATAGGTAAGTATGTGGCTGGGCCACATCCCAGTGGCACTTTTACTTGGGAAGAGTCACTTCACCTTTGTATTCATCACTAAAAATCAAACCTAGCTTCTTTGCTCTTGTTTCCTAAAATTCTTTTAAGAGGTGTCCACATGTGGCTGCTTGAATCTTGTTTTGGCAACACCCTGCCCAAAATTGCTTACGAACTGTTCTTCAGCTTGTTTCCAAGGTTGAGGAACAGAAAGTAGCCTCTGGTTGGAGGAAGCGGAAGTTAAGTGTGCATTTATTTTTATATTGTGACTTATTCAGGACCACATTTTACAAAATGTAGAGAGGAGAGGAGAGGGGAAGGAAGGGGAGAGGAGGGGAAGGGAGGAGAGGGGAGATGGGAGGGGAGCACTAAATATTTTTTAGTTTCAAGATAGAATATATTTTTCAAATTAGGAGTTATTTTGAAAAATTGAATTTAATTCAAATGTATATCAATACCTTCTAAAGTAAGATAATATTCACTGATGGTTGTTTCGATCAGAAAGCTAATAAATATTCTGGAATATTTAAATCTGAAGAGTTTTTATTAATGAACATAATTAACTTAAATCTAACGTAATCTAACTTAAATTGCAACAATATTCTTTGTACATTTTCATTATGCAGTATTAACAAGCATAGTTTCAAGCAACATACTAAGCTTCAAAAGAAAAAGCAATTCAATGGAGGAAAGATAGCTCTTTCAAAAAGTGGTGCTACAGCAATTACACATCCATAGACACAATTTTTTTAAAAGAAAAAATTGATAAATACGACTTCATCAAAATTAAAGTTTTTCTCTGTAAAAGACCCTACTAGAAGGATGAAAATGCAAGCTACAGCTTAGGAGAAAACATCTGCAAACCATACATCTAACAAAAACAAGTAGCTAGAATATATTAAAAATTTCCCCAAACTCAACAATAAAACAAAACAATCCAATGAGGAAATGGGCAAAAGTAATGAGTAACCATTTCATGGAAGAGGATATATAGATGGTAAATAAGCACATGAAAAAATATATTCAATTAGCTATTGAACGTTAGCCATCAGGGAAACACAAGTTATAACCAGAATGATATATATCATTACACACCTATGTGTGAGACTGGATGGCTCATACATTGTTGGTGTGACTTTAAAAGGGTACAACTCCTTTGGAAAACAAGTTGTCAGTTTCTTAAAAAAACTTAACATGCACTACCATATGAGCCAGCAATGTGCTCCTCAGGATGTATCTTAGACATAGGAAAATTTATGTTGCTACAAAAACTGTGCACATGTGTTCATAGAAGCTTTATTTCTAATAGCCACAAAATGAACACAACCCACATGTCCTTCCACCAGTGAATGATTAAGTGAACTGTGGTACATCCATACCAAAAAAAAAAAAAAAAAAAAAAAAGGCCTTGTGCGGTGGCTCATGCCTATAATCCCAGCACTTTGGGAGGCCGAGGCAGGCAGATTGCCTGAGTTCAGGAGTTTGAGACTGTCCTGGCCAACACGGTGAAACTTCATCTCTACTAAAATTACAAAAATTAGCTGGATACGGTGGTGTGTGCCTGCAGTCCCAGCTACTCGGAAGGCCGAGGCAGGAGAATCACTTGAACCTGGGAGGTGGAGGTTGCAGAGAGCCAAGATCGCACGACTGCGCTCCAGACTGGATGACAGAGTGAGACTTTGTCTCAAAAAACTAAAAAAAAGATTGCTACACACAAAAAAAATTGGTTGCATGTCCTGTTGTCTTGTTAATTTTTCTGGGTAAAAAAGGTTATATACTTTATAATTCTGCTTATAAAACATTGTTAAAATGACAAAATTATAGAAAATGGAGAACAGATTAGTGGTGTCCAGGGGGTCAGAATGAGGAGAGTTGCCAGGATGGTGGGCCGGAATTGGGTCTATGAGAAGGCAACAGGAGTGAATATTCTGATGGAAATGTTCTCTATCTGATATACTGGTTGTGTACAGTTTTACAAGTTGTCACAACTTGAGAGATGTTACCACTGGAAGAAAATGGATAAAGGATACACAGGATTTCTCTGTATTATTTCTCATAACTACATTTGAATCTACAGCTATATTTAAAATGTTTAATTAGAAAATATATTCATCAAGACATGCCTTCCTCATATGTTTTAATACATAATTGTTTAAAAATAGTTTTGTGACTGCAAGTTTCTACCTAGGCATCCAGCATTTGCATACTTGGTGTTTGCTTTTTGCCTATTATTATTCTAGGACTATGCATTGATTGATTCATTCATTTATAATATACTATTATCACTGTATGCTAGATACTTTTCTGAGCACTGGAAATAGGTTTGAATAAAGAAAGATCTCTGTCCCCATGCAGCATACATTATAGTGAGAACAGACCCACAGATAATGGTACATATAATATATCCAACAGAGAAAAGTAAAGCAGAAAAGGAGGATGGAAAATTCTAGCTGGGAGGAAGGACATTGAATCGTATATTAGAAGAGGTAGCATTTGAGGATACATTTCAAGATAAGGGAAGAGACAGATAACTAGGGAAGAAAATACTGGATTGAAAAGAATGGTATTACGGACCATTGAAATGACTGGAGATTTTATTCTTTATTACTTAGGAGGCTCAGTAAATACGTAATGCACAAATCCTTCTCCATCTAAAGAGACTTCTGCAGTGTTCAGGAAAATGGCCAAAAACTCACTGTTTTTAGAATAACTTATGTTGTTTTCTTCTCTAAATTTAGCACAAGTTCCTGATTTTCATTATAACAGATTCAAACTTCTGGGACAGTCATGCCAAACTAAGAGCAGAGAAAGTGGGGTCTACTTCAGTTATTCAACCTTCCTGCCTACATTCTTTCTAATAAAATACCCTACTCTCTAGTCAAGCTTCTATCTTGGCCTGACTCCTTGTACTTCCTTTCTCTACTATGTGTTTTCTCTTGCTGTATCTTGAAATTCCTATTTATTCTCCTCTATCTACCAATCTATTTTCATGAATAGTGAGGGTATCACAGGGTGGCTTGCCATGAGTGCTTTAGCCAACCCATAATCTCCTCTGATCTCCTTAACCTCACCATCCAAGTTATTTCCAATAAAAGAGGAATGTTCTTTGATATGTACAATTGGCATTTTTTCATAGCACACTGAGGATAAACCAAAAAGAACATTTAGAAAACTTGACTTTTATTGCTATATATCAGATGATCTAAGTAAACATTAGTGTACTTTTCTATAAAATTCAAGGTTTAAGACAAATATGTGCTATATCATCCTCTTCCAATTAGATTATTGGTTCTTAACTTCTAATAGAAAGCAATTTTGAAGCTATCAATAAGCAACATCCAATTCATATTTCACTCTTCAAAAAAGCCTCAATAAAATCTTTTTCTCCTGAATTTTTATTTAATTAAATCTTCAAGGCCAGGCATGGTGGTTCATGCCTGTAATCCCAGCACTTTGGGAGGCTGAGATGGGGAGATCACCTGAGGTCAGGAGTTTCAGATCAGCTTGGCCAACATGGCAAAACCCTGTATCTACCAAAAGTACAGTTAGCTCAGTGTGGTGGCACAGGCCTATAGTCCTAGCTACTCAGGAGGCTGAGGCATGAGAATCACTCGAACCCAGGAGGTGGAGGTTGCAGTGAGCCAAGATTGTGCCACTGCACTCCAGCCTGGACAACAGAGTGAGACTCTGTCTCAAAAAAAAAAAAAAATCTTCAAGCCACAAAATTGACCAACATATTATGTAGGTTTGTGTTTAATTGTTTTATGCATATTGATATATTTTTATTATAATAATGGAGTTATTTGGATGTGTAGGGCAGAGATCACCAATGCCACCTGGCACTCAAACTTGGGTCTTGAACCTTAAACCCAGAACCTGAACATAGCAAGCAGTAAATAATTATATATTGGTCAACTGTCCACTGCACTACAAGAAGTGTAAAAAGACATTCCTCATATGATGTTCATTCTTAAGAAAAATATTATATTTAATAATTGTCTATAGAAAACATTTTATATACCTTCTGAATTTCAATTAGATATACTAATAGTTATTTCCTTCTGATTTGTGACAGGCAACTATAATACTTTTTGTGCTTTTAATGATTACCCACTAGTAAAATGAATGTTTTAATTCACTTGCTTAAGAGCAACCAGAATCGTGCAATTTTCCTGCATCTTTTACTTCAAATTTTAATTCAGGAGATGGGTGAGGAAAGCTATGTAAATAGGATACAAAGGAAAAGTGAATTTTTGATTTACTGCAGTAATTTGTAGCCATGGAAGG
The DNA here is from genome assembly GCA_963573385.1 of Cacajao melanocephalus. Classification (NCBI taxonomy): domain Eukaryota; kingdom Metazoa; phylum Chordata; class Mammalia; order Primates; family Pitheciidae; genus Cacajao; species Cacajao melanocephalus. The sequence goes on along the minus strand of CAUYLG010033524.1, from coordinate 17,676 downwards.
GCAGCACTTTTACTGCCCACATTCAATCTATTAAATCGTATATAAGAATTTTATAAATTCTTATAAAATATATAAATATTTTATTTAACAAATAAACTTGGTTGGCTGCTGTGGCTCATCCCAACACTTTGGGAGGCTGAAGCAGAAGGATTTCTTGAACCAGGAGTTTGAGACCAGCCTGTGCAACATAGTGAGACTATCTCTACAAAATAAAGAAAAAATTAGCTGGGCAGACTGGGAGCAGTGGCTCATGCTTGTAATCCCAGCACTTTGGGAGGTCAAGGCAGAAGATCACATCAAGTTAGGAGTTCCAGACATAGCCTGTCCAACATGGCAAAACCCTGTTTCTACTAAAAATACAAAAATTAGCCAGGTGTGGTGGCACACACCTATGATCACAGATACCTGGGAGGCTGAGGCATGAGAATCACTTGAACCTGGGAAGTGGAGGCTGCAATGAGCCAAGATAGTGCCGCTTCACTACAGCCTGGGCAAGAGAGTGGGACCCTGTCTCAAACAAACAAAAAAATTAGCTGGGCATGGTGCTGCACACCTGTAGTCCTAGCTACTCAGAAGGCTGTGGTAGGAGGACTACTTGAGCCCAAAAGGTTGAGGCTGCAGTGAGCTGAGATAACGCCACTGCCCTACAGCCTGGGTGATACAGTGAGATCTTATTTCTAAATAATGATGATGATGATGATATTAATAATTAAATTGAATACAATCCAAGTCAATCATAATGTAGCATTAATATATTTGCAAGCTTAGTGGATTTCTGATGGATCACTTTATATGTCTGATACCTTCCATTGGAGAAGAAGCTAATAAAGAAATCACTGCAGAAAAGAACACCCCTAAAAACCACAAATGCACATTTTACTTTCCCTAAATTAAGTTTTTGCATCAAAGGGCAAAAATAAGGAAGTATTTTATTTTTCTCTTTTGATTCTAAATTATGGAACTTGGAAGAGCTCTGAATTAACCCAAACTATAAAATTATCTTCCATAAAAGACCAAGATTTTAAAACCAAATATTCAATCCAAACATTTACTAGATTTGTTTTAACTGTTTTTTAATGTTAAATTTTAAATTCTTATGAGTACATAGTAGGTATATATATTTACAGAGTACGTAAGATATTTTGATCCAGGAATACAATACATAATAATCACATCAGGGTAAATGAGGTATATGTCACCTCAAGCATTTATCATTTCCTTGTTTCACAAAAATTTTAATTATACTCTTTTATTTTTTAATGTAAAAGAAATTATTGACTAGTCACCCTGTTGTGCTATCAAACACTAAACCTTATTCATTCTAACTGTGTTTTTGTACCCTTAATCATCCCCACTTTTCCTACCTCCCAGGACCTCCTACCTTTTCCAGTCTCCGGTAACCATCATTCTACACTCTGTCTCCATGAGTTCAACTGTCTTAGCTTTTAGCTGCCACAAATGAGCGAGAACCTGTGAAGTTTGTCTTTTGGTGCCTGGCTTATTTCATTTAACATAATGTCCTCCAAGTCCATCCATGTTATGCTAAGGTTTGACAGTAATATGGATAAGTGCATTTTGAATTAATTCAAGGTCCAAATGTTAAGTATTGCATGTACATGGACTTGCTGTATTATTTTTATTGGTATATATGATATATTTGGGCATAAAATGCTATTAAAATGTAGAACCAAGTTTGGAGGCCTTCAACTTTACTGCACTGTTCCAACATATCTGACTGTGACAATGGAACCAGCTTAGACACCAAACACTAATCTCCTCATAAATTCAATTGTCATGATACATGTTTAGCTGCATCCAGATATGACCAAGTTTACATTGAAAAAAATATCCAATAATCCCTGGAAGGAATGTTAAGGTCAGACACTAGGCAGTGAGAGAATGAGCCAAATTTGATTTCACTTTATGTCAAAAATAAGTACAGAGTCAGTGACTCAGAGCTGGCTATATGGTGTGACTAATCTTAGATCACATAAATTAGAAGTATGCAATGGGCTGTAAAACTGTTTCCAATCTGAACAATAAATTCCTAGTTCTTACAAACCTCTTATCAACAAATAATTCATGTGAACCCATACAAAATGAAACTATTACCTAATATTGTAATCATAAAAATAATTACATACTAAATGCAAAACAATTTTAAAGATAAAAATCAAAATATTTTTGAAGCAGCAATTACTACTCATGTTTTATATAAATGATTCTCCTTAATTTAAATATTTTATATAAATATTTTATATAAAAATACTCATGTTTTATATAAATGACTCTCCTTAATTTTTATATTTATCTGAGGGAAAATATTTATAATTTTGCCTGATGGGAATGTGGAAATGATATATTACAATGGAGTAAAATCCCCCTATGAAAAATAATGAATTTTAGAAGAAAACAATTCATATCTTTCTTCTACAAACATTTGAATGCCTACAGTGCCCAAGGCTTTCTGCTAGGAACTGTGAGTAAAACAAAGACAAATAAGACATGGTTCCTACAAGCAAAGTTTACAATGGAAATGAGTGGTTCCGAAATTCAGCACTGTATTATTCACGTCATGTTTCAAGATCTAATTCCCAAATTCTGATTTCATAAGTCTAAAACAGTGTCATAATGCCACACATTCTGATGCAGAATTCAAGCTTTGATAAGTAATGGTCCTCAGTAGTAGGAAAGTACGTAGTTCATAGTACAATATGTTTAATAACTAATTCTTTGATTTAGAATGCCTTCCGTCTACACATATGTAGCCTTTTAATCCTGAGTTAAGAGGAATTCAATTTTCCAATTAGATTTTTTTTTTTTAAGCAGAGACCTGGACCTCAAATTCAGGTGGCTCTATATCAGGTGCACATTGCTATTTGGATCATGTGTCTCAGTTCTATTAACTGAATTCCTGCTTCATTCCTGTGTCTAAGCTGCCACTTTGAGTACCAGTGTACTCAATATTACTTTTAATGGCAAAAACCACAGTAACTTTTGCACCAGCTTAATATCTTCTGCCTTGTTCCTGAATCTCTCATTTATTTCAGATACATTATCCTGTATTATATTTGCCAGTTCTCAAAGACTCAGCTCCTGTCCAACGATCAAGACCATTTTACCTGGTGCTAGACCACCCGGATGCAGACCACCTGCCTGCATTTGAACACTTTTTTTTTCTCACAGACTCCACATAGCAATGATGTGCTGGCCACCCGCTGGGGAAACACCTGTCATCCCTTAATGGACCTTTCTGACAGTGTTTGCTTGTCCTCAAAAGTTCCTGGTAATCTACTCCAGTACTCTCCAATACTTACAGAATATCAGAATTACCTAGAGAGATTCTGAAGTGTATGGATTCTTAAGCTTCACTCATTGAGGCTATGAGTCAGCAAGTCTGGGATGAAGTCCAGAAATGCCATTAAAGTCTTTAATAAACAAGGCACATTTAAGCTGGGCTTTTAAAAATGAATAAGATTTTATGTGTCATAGAAAAGGAAAATAATAATACAGCTAAGGGAAGCAAAGCAAGCTGATGATGAAACAAGGTTGAATATGTTTAAACAAGAGAACCTAGTCAATTATTAGTTCACAGTAGATGCTTCATAAATGTTTTCTGAGCTAAAATACTGAAATAGTGAAATCATGTGTTAAATAAATGAAGTTTAGCTGGAGACATCAGTTAATATGAGAAGGAGAAGATACAATAAAAGTATATGAGAACAAAAAAGCTAGGGAGAAACCAAATTCTAATTAGTGATGAATTCTAGGATATTTTCTAGACAATGAGAATGAGTAAAACATTTGGGGTATTCTCGTCCATCTCCTCCACATGGTGACTTTCATTATTACTTCTATACTTCAGGTACCCAACTTGACATGTCTAACCTTTATTGTTCAGATAATACATTTCACCTGCCAATGCATAAATGGTCTAAAATGTATGTTAGAACCAATTCAATTAAGTGAATAGGTGGAAAGATGATACTTATGACTAGGCTAAAGTAGTGTGGGTGATAAAGCTAGTTAGGATGTTATTACAGGAAGCAACAAGGTTCCTCTAACATACAATGGTGGTGGACAAGGTGGAGAAGGGGCAAATTGCAGAGCCATGTTGGAAATTGAATTGATAAGACCTGATTGTATGTAGAAGAAATGGCATAAGGAATTATATAAAACTATGAGGGTTGGGGTCCAATGGATTGTCAAGAAGAGGCACAGAAAACTGAGAAAAAGGCAGTGATTTCATGTAACACAAATTCCACTGATACTCCAACCAGGTCTTCAGTTGAAATTTTTCAACAATTTGGTCAGGTATGGTGCCTCACACCTGTAATCCCAGCACTTTGGGAGGCCAAGACAGGTAGATCATGAGGCCAAGAGATCGAGACCATCCTGGCCAACATGGTGAAATCCTGTCTCTACTAAAAATACAAAAAATTAGCTGGGTGTGGTGGCATGCACCTGTAGACCCAGTTACTCAGGAGGCTGAGGCAGGAGAATCGCTTGAACCTGGGAGGCAGAGGTTGCAGTGAGCTGAAATTGCACTACTGCACTCCAGCCCAGTGACAGAGTAAGACTCCATCTCAAAATAAAAATTCAACAATTTGAGTGGATGTGCAAGAAAAAGAGGATAAATGCAGGAGAGATTTGAATAAATTGATGGAGTAATGTTCTAGAGGTGACATAATATTAAAATGAAAATGAACAGCTAGATCCCTGAAAGAGTAAGGCAAAGACATCTTAAGAGAAGATATGTGGAGGCCATGAATAAATACATGGATAGATTTTGATGGAAGGAGGGCATATCAATATAGCTGATATTATTAGTAAAATAACAATAAATATGGATGATGGGGGAACAGACTAGGTTCGGAAAGAGAACAATTTTCATATGGAATGGAGAGTATTCCTATGAACCTATTACCTACAGTGTAAAAACAACAGATACATAGAACACTGTGGAGTAGCTGGGACAATTAAGGATGATGAATTTATAGACAAACAAAGTAGAATCATTTCTATTTTCTTCTTAGAAATATTTAGCAGCCAGGATCTTGAAAAAAAAAAAAACAAAACAAATGTGGTCTTCTCAGAGTGAGGACTCTTCCTGGAGGATAAGTCACAATGACAAGGTATGAGATCTAAGGAGCAAGAGATGGTGGTGTTGAAATGTAACTGTTCCATCCTGGAAAGGGAAAGACTATCGTCTGAAAAAAATGCTGCACTGGAAGAATGAGAAAGAAAGGATGCTGAGTTAGATGCTGAAATCAGAAAGAAGGAAGACTATGTCTTGATGTTCTAGGTATACAGCCTCAAGGATAGAAACATGAAGTAAAATTAGGCAATGAGGATTTCCAAGGAAGAGACAGGTTGAAAGACGTTTCCAAGATAAAGGGTTTGGATATGCCAGAAGTTAACAATTATGCCAATATCCACAGTGCCTGTTAGGACATGCATCTAGGAAAGTGGTGTTATCAGGAAAGAATCAGATTTTAATATATGTAAGCAGGTAGAATATGGAAGAAAATATGATGAAGGATATTATGACATAGGATAGAGCACTTCTAGAGAAGGTGAGAGTTTCTTGTTGTGAACTAAAGCTTAATGACCTGGATATTTTATTCAACTAACATGAAAGATAAAGGCTGGTATAAAGGGGAAACATATATGGAAATGAGTCTGATATACTTCAACCATATAGTTCAGGGAAACATCTAGATTTCCATAAAAACAATTAAGACAAAACAAGATATACATGAAAGCTTTACATATTTATTCCTTCTTTCAAATCATGATAAAGCATAATTTATTAAGTCAAGGTTTTATATTTGTGGAAATACAGTAAAGCAGATTCTCTCTCTTTTTTTCCTCCCTTAATCTCCCAATGTTTTAGAGAAGGGTCAGGGTAGTACACAGCTGGTACTCAAGCAACACATGGGATAAAAAAGCCTGTGTCGTATTTTTTAATTGTGCTTTATATCTTTAGATAAATATGCTATACAGTTTGCAAGTGGTATTGTCACAATCCACAAATAATTAAAGGTTTCACATTAGTTACCTGTTTCACGTTAGTTACCTGTTTCAGGTAGTGTGCTGACATGGCATGTTCTTTCATCACCTTCACCAGCTGAGGTTGAAGCTCTTACTTTAAAAACATATGAAGTATCGGCAAGAAGTTTTTTGAAAGTATAAACATGATCTTGGGGAGAGACTTTTGTAGAATTTCTTTCAACTGTTACCATATAATGCGTAATTATTCCATTTGCCTTTTTGGGTGGATCCCATTTCACTAAAACTGACTGCCAGCTAGTTGCCATACACTGCATATTCTGCACAACATCTGGAACTTAAGAGATAAACATATGCCCAAAGTTAAAATGTATACAGATGTAAGCAGATAATAGATTAAATTGTGTGATAACTAGGTAAAACTGTGTTTAGAAGTAGAACTAGAAAAATATTTATCAACTTTTCAATGTGTGATTAAAAAGTCATTAACATAGACTGAATCAAAAGGCTGTTGACTTGTTTTTTATGCTATTTTATTAATCCTTACGATATTGAACCACTCACTGAATATCTTCCAGGTCCAAGCACCAATCATATCCTCAAAAGCTCAGAAGCAAATGTGTAGCCTCAAGCCCAGGCCCAGGTAGTGTTTGATAACTGCTCTCTTAATTGGAAGGAACAATCTTAGCAATACTATGGAACATTTTTATACAAAACATACATGCAGGTGCCTCCCTAATGTGACAAATCTGGGCTTCACAGAACTTGGAAATCCCTAACTAATTTAATGCTTTTTTACTGGGATGGCTTCTTTGGAAGAATCATGAAGATCTCATCTTTAAGTACCTTTCGTAGACATCATTGGAAGGAAGATTTAAGGAGTCTCAGTCTTATTTTCTGGAGCCTCTCTGAATTTACTTGAAAGTAACCCAATTTCTCAGAGGTCCACTGTATCTAGTAGACCCGGTTAAAGAACAGTATCTCAGCCCACCAAAGTGACTGCACATTAGAGACTGATTACTTCCCACAGACATGTCCAAATAGCCAATGTCCCCTAAAGTTGGTATTAGTAGAATAACTTTTCTTGTCAGAGTAAAAGATAATGGTAGAAGAAAAATTGGGACATAGTCAATTTGTGGATTACAAACAATGACAATTGAAAGAAAATAACTTGCTGCCATGATGTAAAACATAATGCTTTAAAGAATACTCAGGTGATCTCTCACCTGCCTATACTGCTCTACCTGGGTCTAAATGGAGCTGTTATAAACTTTTCTTCTTCTGTAAGATAAAGACACCAGTACTAAGGGGGAATACTTAGGGAAGGTGTTGCATTTAAAATTTTTTAAAAGGTAATTTCTGGGCTTATCAAGGGATCTAGCAATTAAATATTATTAACTATTCACTTCCTTGTATTCGAAATCATAAACAACACTTTTATAAAATAAGTTAACACAAAATAGATGACAATTTGCTGAACTTTAGCTTATAAATCCAGATTTTATGAATATCTATTTTCCTGATTTTGTGAACCTCAAAACAAAAAATTAACCAATGATATTATAACACTTAAAGGTGAAAATTTTATTTATTTAACTAATCAGAGTATAGAATGTTGTGGTATAATTTTATCTTACTGACAAAAATATTTATTGGTTAACAGAGCACTTTCTACAAGATTAGGCTTGATTCTTATTACCCTCATATACAAATATTGTTAATTTTTTTAATTTATGGGTTGAACATTTTTATATTCTATTATTCATTTACAACCTGCATTTCCTACAGTCATGTCCGCTCTTCACTAGAAGTCAGAAGGCCAACGTTCTAGTCAGGTTCTTCACCAGTGTTCTCAAGGTCTTTTTCATCTCATCTGCCTGAATCATGGCTTCTTCATCTACAACATGGGAATGTTGGCAATAGTAACATTTAGGGGGCATTTACTGTGTATCTAACCCTCTGTGAAGTGCTTTATGTGGATCTTTTCAAATATTTTTGACAACCACCTTATGAGATGGCTACTGCTAATGTGTGCTTCTTTTCAGTTAAGGATACCGAGGCTCAGAGAGTCATGAGCCTTTGCCAAGACTGTACAACTAGTAGGTCATGGGGCTCAAATTCAAACCCAGGCAATCACTGCATGTACTTTTATCCACTATAAATGCTATTTATTTTGCCTCTCTTGCAGGAATGCTATGGAAAAAAAAAGTCTCAGGTAGTCATAAATTAATGCAAAATGGTTAATTTAGCAGTCTACAATCTCAATTTTGAGATTCACTAAAATACCAGGAAGTGCATCCAGAGCTGCTAAGAAGAAATGACTAGAATGGGATCTTGTGCTCATTCAATAAACGTTGACAGAATTAAAAAAAAAAAATTAGAAGAGGTACCTTTAAATGTATGGTCCAGTTGAGAAAAGGAGAAGTACATTGCTAAGCCATCATTAAATACGTTGTAAATAAAAACTATTCAGTGTACACACAAAGGCAAGGTATGTCATGTATACATGTGTGACATAGCAGGTAAGCTATTGATGAATTAGGTCAGTGATATCTAACAGTGTCCTCCACATGGTAAAGACGAGATGATGGGAACATAGGGGGTTTATGCAATGGCTCTTGCTCTCAAACGTCACAACTCATCTTCTTAAAAGAAAATTATATATATTGTTTCTTAAGAATATAAATCAGCCTGTTAAAAGTGACTGCTGGTTCATTTCCCCCTTTTTCTTCCAGCTGTCTCAAATAGTTCTAAGAATTAGATCATTTTCATAGATATCTAGAAGGCTATTTTGTTCCTAAACTACTTTTTAATTTCAACTTCTTCAGTTCAAAAGGAAAAACCATATGTAAATATATATATGTACAAACACACATACAGCATATTATTTCACACGAGAACAAGACTAAACGTAAAGCACTGAAATGCAATTTCCCTTTGAATAGACTCTTAAGTAATGATACTTTATCATATAAACTGAGAAAAAAAAGAGAAAGGTGTTAAATATAAAATGAAATAGTTTAGGCTCAAAAACTGCATCTAACCTGATTCTTGGGTTGTGAATTTTACTACATTACTAAATTGATTGCCATTTCCAACTTTGGTGAAGGCAGATACACTGATAGAGTAGGCGCTGACTGGTTCCAGTCCAACAAGTTTGGCTTCAGTTTGAAAACCTGATATATTCTGAAAAGCAGAAAAAAATTTATTAGTCCCAATGCATCGTCAAAAATTTGTTCATCACTGGAATATTTTCATTGAAGTTATTCCTTCTCTATTTAACAAATAATTTAATAAGCCTGGATATTTTAAATTATAATAAATACTAGCATTTTTTTATGCTATAGAGTGTGCTCAGCTTATGATGCAAGATGAATTGGGCATCCTCTTTGCCCTGAAGAACCTCATCATTGCCTTTTTTACACATTCTTTTTTTCTTTTTTTTTGAACTGGAGTCTTGCTTTGTCTACCAGGCTAGAGTGCAGTGGCACGGTCTCCTTTCACTGTAACCTCCACCTCCCAGGTTCAAGCAATTCTCCCTGTCTCAGCCTCCTGAGTAGCTATGATTACAGGTGCCCGCCACCATGCCTGGATAATTTTTTAAATTTTTAGTAGAGACAAGGTTTAGCCATGCTGGCCAGGTTGGTCTTGAACTCCTGACCTCAGGTGATCCGCCAGCCTCAGCCTCCCAAAGTGCTGGGATTACAGGTGTGAGCTACCGCGCCTGTCCTATAATTGCCCTTTTTTAAAAGCAGAGTGTTTTGTTTTCACTTTGTTTTCCTGATTTTTACTTGAAATTATATAATTTTTTTTTCAATCTGCTATAATTATAGTTTGCAATTTAAATCCAACTTGTGGGTAGTCAAAGATATTTGACTTTTCTGAACTCATCTAAATTCATTTTTAATGCCCACAGTATTCCTGTGTAAATTAAATTTATTCTTCAACTATTGTATGTAGACACTGGCAATAAAGCAGTGAATAATAATTTAAAAAATAGTTAGCTACCATGAAGCTTAAATTGGGAGTTTTCCCATCCAATTCCTAAGTTTCTAATTTGACACAATTTTTTTAGAGAAACGAGAAAAGGAACAAAAGAGTATCATAGTTGCTTAAGGAGGAATACGCTTTCTCACAGAAAAAATTCTCATTAAGTACAAAGTTTTCATTCAAAGATGATTTTCCTAACCAAGAAAGCAGTTAAGATTACTCAATTGTCATTACGGACAGAGAAGATAATCTCCTATGTGGTATAAGTGTAAGAATCTTACATTATATCTGACAAATATAAGCCATATTGATTATTTATTACACATTTCAGTTACAGAAATTTAATAAGAATATTAACTCTTGGGAATTTGCAATTAGAATCCTATTTTAAAATAATCTCTAGGAATTCATTGACTTACTTGGGCTTACTGAATCTCTTTATTTCAGTCATTCTTTTCTGCTTACTATTTGCAAATCATACTATAAGATAATCTGGAGATTATAGATACGTATAAGTCATGGTCCCTGCCATCAAAGAAATTTTTATATTAACTAGAGAAATCTACAATTACTGAATGAGAAAAAAGCACAAAAGAAGTAAACTATGATTTTGATCAGAAAGGGCTAATAACCAGAGAAACAACTGAACTCAAGAGGTCATAAAAATAAGAGAGTAATTTATGGGAGAGCAAACAAATTTACACAAGAGTATGTTGTCAAAAACGGAGACATGAGTGATGAATATTTAAAAACCTATTTTAATAGAACTTTATACTAAATAATTTCTTTCAGCACGCATGAGTGACTCAAGTTACCTATTGATTTCACTATCTGTGGACCACAGTGGATTGACTGGGATTGCAGTAACATTTGAAGTGGTTCTAGCATTATTGTACCTCCACAAATGCACATCTAATTTGAAATAAGAAAAAGAATATAAAAACAGAGAAAATAATATAAATTTTTACTGTCAGCATATCAGGGTAGATGAAAAAGAAAGGAAATTAAAACACACGAGGGGAGAAAGCTAAACAGAAAGAAGAAAGCAAATATAGTAACTAGATGCTGAGACAGGGAAAAAGATGGCATGAGAGTACATTTAAAGGAATTTGAAAGAAAATAAGATTATGAAATTGATGAAAGACAAAATAGATGTAAAAAGGAGTTAACATGAGGTATTAGATTTTAAAACATAAAACTGCCCATTTCAAATGATATATTTAATATGGAATGGCATAAAGGTTGTATTTTTGCTACTAGTGAAATATTAAAGATGTACTTCTATTGAGAAACCCTGTTAACAAAACTTAGAATATAAGCTATTCTCATATTCACATAATGGCATATTGCCATTTCATGCTTAGTGCGATTAAAATGTTGGACAGATTTTTTTGTTCTTTTAAAAACTATGTGCAACTACAGCAACAATAGCTGACATGTTTATCACATGCTTGGAATTGTTCAAAATACTCTATGTAGATTTTCCTTATAATCCTCAGTTTCAAATGTATACATCTTTGTAACTCTCATTTTGCATTAAGAGGTAAGCAATGTCCCTACTGAAACACAGTAAGTTTTAAAGGCAGAATTTGAGTCAGGTAACTTGAAGTCAGAGCCCTTGCTTCACCACTATGCTAAGAGAGTTAGAGATCACCATTCTGAGAGTTAGAGATCACCATTCTGAGGAGATAAGCTCATATATAGACATTCACACTCTAATATACATACATAATAATCCAGGGAATGCAATTGCCCTATGAAAAGGATTATTTTTCCCTTTTGATATCTATCTCCCAGTGAACCATACAGACAAAGCAAATAAAAAAATGGAAAAATGTTCAGATTAAACCAGGGATAGATATTAAAGGGCAAGAGGCTTCATGTCATTTAATATAATTTCACACTTCTGGGAACCAAATTCCACATTTATGGAGTAATACGATTTAAATTATACTCAGACTATCAGGTTTTAAAGTAATATCTTGGTTTCCAGAAAGAAAGTCATTGTTCCTGATGATATAAAGTTAATGTCTGCTTTCGATTTTTACTATTCAATTTGTAAGCTACACATGCTATAACAATGATTTACCATAGTCATAAATTGTAATACTCATAATATTGAGTAAAACATTTACTGCAGATTTTTTGTACTCTTCTTGCTGTAACCAAATAAGAACATTCCAGGACTTCATTTGCCTTTGGGGAAAAAATAAGAAAATTTTCTTAAACAAATTCTTGTTAATTACATTTTGGCAATTAAATGCTAGAAATCACAGACATATATTTGAGACTCTGTTACATCAGTACTGTGAATATTTTTCACTAATTCTGGATTCTAAAAATGGAGGAGAGGAAAATGTGGTTAGTGTTGCAAATGAATTACTCTTGAAAATTAACAAAAATAAGGATAAGGATATATCTTAAAAGACCAATTATTGTAGGATTATATGCTATTGGGAAAGACAACCAGAAGTCCAGTATAAATATTAATACTTTCTAAAAGGTTAAAAAGATTCCCTTGGTACTGCTGGTAACAATAGATAGAAATACATTTTATAACAGATTTGTAAGCCAGAAAAAAATACTGTACCCTTTCCAGCATTAACAAAATGATGCAATTGTTTCTTAAATTGTAGATATCTAGAAGTTACAAATCTAAGTACATTGCTCTATAAAGTATTCAGCTTATATATCTGGCAAATGCTTTCTTGTGTTTTCCATAGCATCCTTAAATTGTAGGAAATAAAGTTTTTAAAAAAATAGTCATTGTTTAATTTAGTAGGCCATTTTCCTCCTACATGGCAAAAGATTTTAATTACATTTCTGAATTTTTAAAATAAACATATACTGTTATAATCAACATACCTTAAAAAATATAGTGTCAGTTTCATGTTCATGAATTTTAAAACTATATACTTTAACAATACCGCCTGGAAGAGGACTTGGGCTCCATTTCAGCCATACAAAGTCTGAAGTATAGTTGATTAAAGTCAAATTTTGTGGAGGTGCTAAAGGCACTGCAGGAAAACACGATGAAACTTACATTCATAAAACTTTTAACATAACAATAGCACCGTGAATTACTTTCTTGAAGACACTAGTTTAAAAAGATTAATAAAATGATATTTCAATTTCAAAAACAAATATCATAACTAATTATAATTTGTACTTGGACACAGTAGTTCCAAAGTAGCTTTAAACAGAACAGAAAATTCTGAAGCTCAAATTGAAAACAAACAAACAAAAAAGATTCAAGAAAGTAAACATAATGGTAAGGCTGTTAACAAACAATCAGATATCCTTTCATTTTCCATGCTGTTCCTTAAAAAGAAAGCGCGGGCGCTGCAACAGTGAAATTGTTTGAAGAAATGTGAATTCCAGCTTACCTGACTCATCTGTGTAAAAGAAAAGAATACTGGAAGGACCAAGTCCTTTTATAGTTCTTGCAGCAGCAAAAAAGCTATATAATGTAAATGGTGAAAGCTCTTCCAATATTATGTAGTTATCAGAAGTAATGAAAGAATAATTTTCATTCGGTCCTTGTAAAGTTAAATCATAACTTATTATTGCACCATTTGGCTTTACTGGGGGATCCCATGATAAGAGAACTGAGGTAGAGGAAAAGTTTTTAAAAGTGTTGATTACTGGTGAAGTTTCTGGGACTATAAAAGAAAAAGAGAATATTAAATGAAACAAAAGTGAATCCGCATTTTAAAAAGAAGCTTCAATCACAATGGGATTTGATTTTCTTAGCAGATTATTTTAAGAAACACTGTGTTTATGGAAAGGCTAATTACTTGAGATCAAACAGAATCAATATAATTGAATACTGTTTCCTATCAGAAAGCAATGTAAATGAAAAGAACAACAACAATCTGCTTAATAGGCAATAAAAGGGTCTAGCCTACCATCTTCTTCAGTTTTGATGTATAGCTGGGCAGTATAGGTATCAGAGAATCCCTTTTCTGTTGATGGAGTAATTGTTAATATATAATCAGTGTATTTTTCCAGATGATCAAAATATATGCTTCTCTCATATGTAACTAGAGGTGGTCTCACATGGCGAGGAGTCTGCTGTAAGCTCAGTGAAACATAGTAGAAGACTAGACCGTTTGGTTGAGCCGGTGGGACCCAGCTTACATTTATTGCAGTTGACGAAATGGATTCATAAGTTAGGTTTCCAACATGCCCTTCAGGTACTATGATGGGTAATGGGCAAGATACAAAAATCATCAGTTACCCTAAACAGAATCTAAATTCACAAACTGAGTTACTAATTGTTGAAATGACATCTATTACATCAGCGCCTAAATTATTTAAATGCAGATGTGGCAAACATTCATCTATTATAGAATACCTTCTAAATAATTATTTTAAAAATCATTCAAAATAAACTCTGTCATCTTTAATATGTATGGAAATTGTTTCTATAATATTCTCTTGGCTTTTTTCCCTACTACATGGAGATTGTGTGTGTGTGTGCATGTGTGTGCATAATGTGTGTATGTGTTTGCATAATTTGTGTATGTATACTGTTTTAAGTATTTTGATAATTTACATTATCTCAACCATATTTTTAGTTTATTTCTTCTAAATATTACCCTTGTTGCACATATGAGGAAACTAAAGCTCAGAGCCATTAAGTGAATTCTCCAAGGTCATGTGGGTAGCCAGAAGAATTAACACTAAAAGCTTTCCCAATATCTAGTCTCGAAATTTCTCCAGTCATCACAGTACCAACTCACATTTGTATATTAAACAGTTACTCTAGTTACGTGAGTTCTAATTCTCAGATATAAGTTGTATTATGATATTGAACTCTATTAATATCAATTTGACATCCACCTTTGGAGTAGTACATAGTAAGTGCTTATTACTCATGGTGTGGAAAATATAACTGATAAAATGTTATAGGTTGGTAAAAACCCTGGGAAAGGTCTGCATTTAAAAATGCCTGAAATGGTACTGATCATATATTACATTATATGACTCCCAAAATACATTTTTCCACAAATTTATCATATCTTTTTATGTTGACCAACTTGTCAACAATTTGAAAGATTGTTCCAAGAACAAAGCAAGCATTCACTTCTCATGCTTAAATAATCTATTTATGGGTTTCAGAAAATAAACATGGAGTTTTACTCCAGAAGTTTAGGTCACTACCATTTCTCAGTATCAGGGACTAGTCTTTGAAAATAAACAAGCAAATGGATGACAAAAACAACTACAAGAAAAATAGGCAATGATCCGCTTATCATTGCATTCTGAAAGTTGAAACCTAAAAAACATCAAGAGCTTCAATCATTAGTTTTCTGAATACTCAACATAAATAGGATTCTTCAGAAGATGCATGTGAGAAACTTCTGGAGTTAAATATATATATATTCTGGATATATTAGTCACAAACACAGTAAGAACAGAAGTGCTGCAGAGTCCTATGTAGATTCAAAGTCTGAAAAGGAAACAAGTTGCTAGAGAGTTTAAGTCCTTAAAGAAAATGGATAAGTAAATTAACTATTGGAAATTTCATCCATGTATGCAGTACTCTTTGTGCCCACAATTGGATGGCCATGACATCTTCTGAAGCAATAAAAAGAACAGAATTTTCATGAATGGATGTTAGCAGTTTTCTTGAACGGAAGAGGCTATTACTGCAATAGTGTTATAAGAATATTAATTGAATTTTCAAACTCCTATAATGAATTTGTCTAAATAAAAGATTTTATTACAAATTCAAACAAATAGAAAAGGTTCCTAAAATAATAAGTTTTAAATTAATCATATTAAAATTAATAAGTGTTTTTTGTTTACATACTGTCTTGATCTGTGTATACTTCAACTACGTCACTGCTTTTATTCCCATTTCCAACTGAAGTACTTGCTGTTAACCAAAATGTATAGTAGCTGAATATTGCCAGTTTATCTATTATTGTGGATACAGTCATATTGTCAAAGTCATTGGTTACTTCATGCAGTGTAAAATTCTGAAAAATAAACATATTGCTTTCATTGTTCAGAATGTATTTTTTTAGTATGCATGAACTTTCAAAATAATTTATCCATGAATTGATTGTCTTATTATTTCAATATGTTAATTGTTTTAGGAAAATCAACACAGAACATTTTTTATTGCACTAATTAAACTGGAAATATGTTTTTACTAAAAGAGAAATAGATGGTAGTTTTTATTGCAAAACAATACACAAAAAAGCAAAGAGTAAAGACTCCATGCTAACAATGAAGAAGGTCAAGTGGCCAAATGGAAATGCTATGACTGTGCTGATCAGTGTCACTGTTCCTTATAAAAACATACAAGTGTTTTTCAAACCATTAGCTAATTTTAAACAAGTTTGGGAGTATTACAAAATTATAATTTTGTTTCTTTCCATTTGTGATGAAGGAATTATGAATGTGTTTACCTCTTTATGAATAGCTATTATTATTCACATTTAGTGGGTTCTTTTTTTTTTTTTTTCTTTTTTTTTTTTGCTACAACTGTGAAAAGCAAAGGGAAGACAGATTGATGTACTCTCTGATGTACAGAGTAAGAAAAAGTTTTAAATTTTCTTGCCTGACTCCTAGTTACATTTTTTTTCTCAAGGCTTTAACAAAATTATTAGGGCATTTATACAATCATTTTCTTTCCTACCAGATTTTAAATATAAAATACACAGTCAAATAAAACTAATTCTGAAATAAAAGGAAACTTAAACATATAGGTAAACAGTATGAATAATTTTATAATTTCCATCTGCATAGAGTAATCTGAATCATTCCAATCCACATGAAGCCATTTAAGTCCTATAGACCTGCATTCAAATTCTGGCAGGGTATCCCTGGATAAATTATCTAATCTCAAAGCTTCGGAGAAAGATCCAAGATGGCTGATTAACAACAGCTCAGGATTGTAGCTCCCAGTGAAAGTGCAGAGAGCTAGTGGACGCCGCACTTTCAGACGAATTTTTGTTGCCCACAGACTGGAGGATTCCCGGCGGAGGAGCCACACAAGTCACCAGCGTGACTTTTTTGGCCGGCATGGCTGTTTTGCCGGTGCCCCGGCACGGTGCTTCTCAGCGCGGAGTATACGGGAAGGGGTGCCCTTTGAGTCTGGCTCGGCTGGTCCCATCCCCACAAGGAGAACAGCAATTGGAAGCGCTGAGGACTGAGAGTTTCACAGTAAGCACAGCTGAACCCAGGAAGGCCTAGCGCTGTGGGGAAGGGGCGTCCGCCAAAGGAAAACTAAGAAACAGAAAAAACTTCATCACCGGGCGGAGAGATCCAAGATGGCCGATTAACAACAGCTCAGGATTTTAGCTCCCAGTGAAAGTGCAGAGAGCGAGTGGACGCCACAATTTCAGATGAATTTCTGTGGAACACAAACTGGGAAATTCCTGGCGGAGGAGCCACACGGGTCGCCAGCGTGACTCTTTTGGCCGGCGCAGCTGCTTTGCCCAGGCCCCGGCGCGGCGCAGCGCTTCTCAGTGCGGAGTATATGCAACTGGGTGCCCCTTGAGTCGGGATCAGCTGGTCTCATCCCCACAAGGAGAACAGCAATTGGAAGCGCTGAGGACTGAGAGTTTCACAGTAAGCACAGCTGAACCTGGAAAGGCCTAGCTCTGTGGGGAAAGGGTGTCCGCCGAAGGAAAACTAATAAACAGAAAAAACTTCATC
>CAUYLG010033523.1:0-13726 GCA_963573385.1 Cacajao melanocephalus | reverse complement strand
TGGGCAGTAGAACAAGAATCCTGTTCTCTCTCCCTCTTTTTCTTCCTCTTTCTTTCTCTCGTACATTCTTTTTTTTTCTTTCTTTCACTCTCACTTTCTTTCCTCTCTTTTCCTTTCTTTCAAAAAATTAAAAAAAATAATAAAATAAAAAAATAAAAATAAAAAAAAAAAGAATCACAACACTTTGGAAGGTGGGTGGATCACGAGGTCAGGAGTTCAAGATCAGCCTTGCCAACATAGTGAAACTCCGTCTCTACTAAAAATACAAAAAGTCAGCTGGGCATGGTGGCGGGTGCCTGTAATCCCAGTTACTTGGGAGGTTGAGGCAAGAAGAATTGCTTGAACCTGGGAGTCAGAGGTTTCAGTGAGCCGAGATTGCGCCACTGCAATCTCTTTTTTTTTTTCAAAAGAAAAAAAAAAGAGGGAGGGAGGGAAGGAAGGAAGGAAGGAAGGAAGGAAGGAAGGAAGGAAGGAAAGAAGGAAGGAAGGAAGGAAGGAAGGAAGGAAGGAAGGAAGGAAGGAAGGAAGGAGTTGAAAAGATATTTTTTCCTTAGAACACCAGACAAGCATCTTACTGAGCAAGCACTCAGAATTTTCCCTGTACAACTAAACTAATTCAAGCCAAATGGAAAAAGAAATGTGGAAGGCAGCTTATTCTACATCTCCATGACGTATCATTTGCATTAGACCGTGTTTCATTCTTACAAGTCTTCTCCTCTGATTCCTTTTAGTCCCCAAATATAGCCTATGCAGTTGATCACCAAAGTTGTACTTAATCATTCATTGCCAGTAATTATTGCATAATAAAATGGATACATACTTACATAGGGGAGGAAATTTTTCTCACCCGTCACCAGGTTTAGGCTAAGGCAACTGTAATAAAAGACAGATGAACAAGAGAACAGCATGCAAATTCATTTAATAAATTTTATGTGACACGGGAGGCTTCAGAAACAGAGATCCAAAGAAAAACGAAAACCTGTGTATTTTTAGGCTCACTTTAAAGAGTGGACAGTTGTGCAGAAATATGATTGGGCGAAGGGGGTGTAATCTAATTGTAATAAATTGGAGGGAGCTTAGTAAGTTCTGTTTCTTCTAATTTTTCTCCATGTCCCTGTGTTTTCAGAGATAAGGACATTCTTCTCCTCTAGTTGTAAGGAGAATACCTCTTGAGTGAGAGTCTTATGGCCTGCTTCAGAGGAGTGGGAAAAGGTTAGAGAATGACTTTCCTATTCCTGCTGTTTTCTCACATGACAAGGGGCCACATTTTACATAGCATGTCCTGAATCCCACCTCTTAGCAAACTCAGAGAATATGACATTCATGTTAGCACATCTCCTCAGAATGTAATATAGGATGATAAGAAGAAATTACAGAAAATAAAATTTCTCTTTCTCTGTCATAGACTTAGAGCATCATCATCATAGTCTCTCTGTGTCACCATCTCAGACTTCCCTTTTCTCTAAAACTGTCTCTAAACAAATCCGCTAATGTGGTTTTGGAATTAAGTTGATGAGTCATGGTCAAAGAGATGTACTTATGAAAATATTAAATTTGTAGACCCAGGTAAGGTCATGGAACACCCTGTTTTAATCACACACATTTTTATGTCAGAAGCTCGACACATACATATTCTGTGTGTTTGTGTGTATCTCTCTGTGTTTCAGAAGCTAACATTTTTAATACATGATAAAAGTATGGGATTTTAGTTTCTATTCGCATGCTTATGCAAAACCTTCAGCGGCATACTTTTTTAAAGTAATTGATGGCCAATATTTTATAACGTAATAGGAAACACTTGTTTGTTGCTAAGCCAAATGGAAAATTGAGATTATACATATTCATAAGGCTTTGGAAACTTTCCAATAAATGCTGCAACATGTAAAAAGAAAAATGGGCTTGCATTAAGCATATTTTGGTAATTAACTCCCCCGGGTATGCAATTCTTAAGGAATCATCTTCTAAGCCATGATGATTACACAAGTTCTAATGCACTGATTTTACATAATTAAATTTTAAAGTAAATTTAATGAAATGCTCAAGAATTTTAGAAAATAGGTATTACTACAAACAGGGTAGCAAAAACAAAAAGAATGACCACATACTTCTTCTATCTTCTTCTTATAGCCAGATTTAATGTGTACTTAAAACAAGTACATGTGTATGGGTATATATATATATACACTAAATATATACTATATATAATTAGTTCCACAGAAAAATAACCTCTCTTTTAAACAAGAAAAAAGCAAGCAAGAAAGAAATTTCAATGAAAAATAAAATATATAAGCTTCTTCAAACATAGTGAAAACCACAGCTTACTTTGGAGAAACATGGTTGAAACCATTGCTTACTTTGGAGGTTTTTAATACACAAATAGATTTAATCTGTTTTTTTTTCTAGAAAATAATTGGAATATAGTTTAAACTGTTAGAAATAGCTAGAAATTCAAGTGGTTTAACCAAACTGCAATGCCAATTCAATCAAATTAATGTTACATGAAATGTCTGGGGGAAATTTTGTGTAAAAGGCCTGAGTTAAGAACTGCATTTTTATCTCATCCACTCATTCAACACTGTGCTAGGCATAGGGTTACAAAAAACAGTTACGACTGTGTGGCTTATAATAGGAGACTGTTATTTGAGGAACCACGAGTGAGATTTTTTATCGCTGCCCTTGAAGAGAAGCCCTTGACAAGCTCCAGCGCAGCCCATCGGCAGCGGTTGTGCCGCAGTGTTTCCATGGCCCATGTCATGGCCACGTGTCACTGGCCGACAATGAACTGAAACAAAGAGACGGCAGCAAGCTCTCTCCAAAGTTTTCTAAATATATTCACAGGAACAAACTAAATATTTTTAAGAAGGACCTGTATTTAGTAACTTGCTTACAAAGTATAAAGAATGGAAAAGTGAAGAACAGTGTATTTGCTTCATAACAAAGTGTAACAGAGATGTCCTAACAAAGTGTCACAAATTGGGTGGCTGCAAACAATAGGAATTTTGAAACTACGATTGCAAAATTATGACTGAGACAGTGTAAGAGATCTGACCTAACCTACTCAATCTTGCTTCTAACCTCCATGCTGTGCTTGTTCATTCCTAGGCATCCGCCAAACTAACGTCGGGAGGAACTTATAGTCTATAGTTTGAAACAAAGATAGCGACAGCCCTTTCCCAAAACAAACAAACCCCCTTCCTGCATGGGGACTAGACCACCTTTGCAGGGCTAACAAATTAGCCACGAGCTTAGAAATTATGTTTTAGGAGCCATGCAGCTGCAGACTGCAAGATTCTAAACCTCCTCAAATTGCTCCTGGGGACAATATCACTATTGTAAAACCTAAGATTAGTGTCTGAGATATTTTGCAGACCCTGCACTAGAGATGGATCAACTGGCACCATCCAGACTGTTAAACCGGCTCATCTGGTCATGTGGCCCCAACCCAGCAACTGACTCACCACAAGAGGACAGCTTCAACTCCCTGATTTTCATCTCCTACCACACCAATCAGAACTCCCAATTCACTGACCCCTCCGCTACCCACCAAATTATCATTGAAAACTTCAGTCCCCAAATCCTTGAGGAGACTGATTTGAGTAATAAAACTCCAGTCCCCCACACAGCCAGCTCTGCATGAATTACTCTGTCTCTATTGCAATTCTCCTGTCTTGATAAATTGGCTCTGTCTAGGCAGCGGGCAAGGTGAACCCATGGAGCAGTTACAACTTGTCACCTCCCAGTTCTGGAATCTGGAAGTTCAAAATCAAGGTGTTAGCAAGGCCATGCTTCCTCTGAAGCATGTAGGAGAGAATCCTTCCTCCCTCTGCCCAGCTTCTGGGGTGGCTGTCAATCCTTGGTCTGCAGCTGCCTTGTTCCAAACTCTTCCTCTGTCATCACATGGCATTTTCTCTGTGTGTGTCTGTGTCTTCACAGACACTTCACATACAGATTTCCTCTGCTTATTAGGACACTAGTCATATTGGATTAGGGACCCCCCTAATGACTTCTTAATTTGATTAAATCTGCAACCACCCTACTTTCAAAAAGGTTACATTTACAGGTACTGGGTGCTAGGACTTCAACATATTTTTTTAGATGATACAATTGGACACATAAAAAGCAGCTATGTATTATAAAGAAATCTGGCAAACACAACTTTAACAAAGTAGTCAATGTTAACATCACTAGTGGTAGGTCATGTTGCTATCATGCACTCGCTATATGTGATGAGAACATACTTCGTATCTGTGGAATCCCTTCCCAAAGCCCCTAATTTCAGGCTAATCATGAGAAACACCTCTTACAAAGTAAACTGAGGAATAGTCTACAAAACACTTGGCACAGTCTCCTTAGGAAGCTAAGGAGACATGAAGACTAAATGCAATAGTTTATTGGAATGGATCCTGAAGCAGAAAAAGGACATTAGAAAAACTAGTGAAATCCAAATAAAGCCTGTAGTTTAATTAAGAGCAATACAATTAATGTTACTTTCTTAGTTTTGACAAACGTACTAAGACATTAACATTATAGGTGAGAGGTATATGCACTCTACACTATCAGCAGCTTTGATGTAAATCTAAAATTATTACAAAAATTTTTTAAAGTTTATTTTAAAAAGTAAATGATATTTATATGTTATATGTTTTCATTATATGAGAAGCTATCACATTAGCAACTTATAAAGTTTATCTGTTCTAATTAGAGAGATGGGGAATATTTACCTCCTCTCTTTATTCAATAGAGATCTTCCGTTTCATAAGGAGGCAAGTTTGAGATAGCAGCAAGTATATAACGTGCAAATGTTATTGATAACATGTATATTCATTTGAAGGTAGTATTGCGCAGGTAGTGTAAACAGTGAGCCATACTCAGGTATTGGAAGCACAAAACTAATCTCTAGGATTCTCACCCCATGATAAAGGCTATATGACTTTTTCAAGGATTTTTTACTTGGTTCAATGATTTCATCTTTAAGACCGGAATACGATATATCTATAAGAAAGGGACAGCATGAAAATATATATTAATGCTAACTAAATGGCAGATGCTAACTATTTGGGGTCATTATTTGCATAGTGAAAAAGGAAGAACAAAATGTAATTGTGAGACTGCAACTTTGGTAACAATACTTTTAACCTTTCAGTTCAACATTGTTGGTGCAGGAGTGATGACAGAGTCAAGAAGCAAGTAACTAGACACTTCGCTACAGCAAGTCACAATAATTGAGCCATTATTGACCTTTGCAAACAATTACTTATCCAACATCCTCCCTGATATTTCCCTATTCTGTCCATAAAAGAATGCAAGAATTATATATTACATTTTGAAGTATACATATACTCTCTATTGTCAAAAATAAAAGATTATTTTGCATAAACAACAGTAGTTTCCAGTGTTCAGTATTAGCTAGATTGCAAATGTTCCCTTCTATAACAAGTCTATAATGTGCAAATGTTATTGTGACATATATAGGCTAAGGAAGCATTGCACAGCTAGTGTAAATGATGGCAAAGTTCAGGTCTTGAATAGCATTCAAATCATGAGAAAGTCAAAACCACGTTAAATATACACATAAATTAATGTATAAAGGAGACTTCAGTGATGAGTTTGTGACAGGCTAGAATGCTAGAACGGAGAGCAGATAGCCATCTCTTCAAGTTTCAGTTCAGGGATTTCATGATCAAGAAGGAATTTCCTGCACAGCCAACCTTCACTCTGCCCAGATGCCTTTGTCAACTGAGAGCTTCCAGCAGGTTTTATTCACCCCTGAATCTCAGGGCCAAGCATTGGCACATAGCAGGCAACATATTCACGTTGGCCAATCTAAACTGAAACTTTGTGAGGCTTTGAGAAAACCTGAAGCACTGATTCTGGATTATTGGAGAATTCTGTTCTACCAACATTTCCTTTTGTGGTTTATTTTTCCTCTAGTATAATCTCTTTGCTCTCTATTCCTTTTATTCTCCCAAGCATCATAGATAATCTTGCCCCATTACAAGGATGTATACATCCCTCTACTAAAAAAAAAAGTTATCCACTTCAGTATGTTTTTATCTCTGCTTCTTGCACATCATTATGGCAAAGTAAATGTAGCCAAAGTAAGTCTTTCTATCTCCCAAGTTTATTCCATTAATTTATGGTTAACTTCACTAATTTCAATTTGTCTTCAAACGGATGTGCAATAAAATATTTGTAATGAAAATGTACAGGCATGTTTAGTTGGGGAATTACCTTCATATTCCACATGAGCCTATGCCTCTCCTCACTGAGGCTCTTCCAGCCTCTCAAAGGAAATGAAACGGGGGTGGGGAAAACCGGAGTGAGGGCAAGCTTTTAAAGAACTGCGTGGGTCATGGATGTGCTGACCTTCCTGGAATTACATATTCTTAGTTTGAAAAGGGGTATGAGCTGCGGGTAATTTGCAAATGAATGCATCCGCAAATGAATGAATGCATCAAACACAATGAAAACATTGTGTCTGAGATTATACCATATTGCTCGTTGCAGCAACTTCCACAGAATTTGTTTCTCCACCATCTGCATCAGTTCTATTCCACTATTGGACACGAGGCCTTGAAAAATGCCAGTCACTAAGAATATCTTGTGAAAGGGGCTGTGTGAACAATTACTATGCTTGTGTTACTTCCTTAATACCCTTTTTGATGAAAAAGAAGAAACCTACATCAGAAGCAGCACTTAAAATTCAGTTTGGAGAGTCTTCTGGCCTCTACAGAGTAGCTTTTCCCCCTAATCTCTTTCTTTTTTTTTTCTTCTTTGTTATGTAATAACTTGTTTGGGCTAAGAGAAAGCTAAATTCTCACACCCATCTCTAAGAAGCAAAAGATTGCTTTTAAGGAAATAAATGAATAACTTCTTCATCTAGATTTTACAACAGATATTTTATAAGTATGATCTAGTAACACTGTTTTAATTTTGACATATATTTATCCACAATGTACCTTTTTTCACTCCACCAAAGTACTCACCTTCTCATAACTTTCTTGCTTATGAGCAATTGAATTCCACTTGTATTTTTTTAAGTAACTGTATTCCTTTTATACATATCTAGTTTGATGATCATATGTCAAAACTAGCACTAATAAAGCTAACTAAAATATCTAAGACTGAATTAATTTAACTAATTTCCATAGTTGGGCCTACACTGGAAAAAATGGGAAGATGCACCATTAGTTGCTGTTGTGTCTCTTATTTTCAGAACATGTGTTTGCTACAGAACAGTAAACAGACTCCTGGGCTTCAAATCGTAAATTTATATTCTGGGCCCCGGAGGTAAATTTTTGATGGCATCTGTGTGTTTCTATAATGAGATCCATAGCATCTGCAACACGTACTTTCCCCTTTGAAACGTGTGTTCAAAAGGAAAAAACAGTACATTGAAAATTAAAGAAAGTACACAAGCATGTGTTACCACTGGCTTTGATAAAATTCCTTCAGGAGTCCGGGAAATGGGCTTGACCAATTCATTACACTATTCAAATAAGTCCAGGAAAAGGCTGAATATATAACAAACTTTTAAATATTTCAAGGGGGTTGATGATTTCTAATCAATGTTCCAAGTATTCTCCAGTGTTATTCATTCATTCATTCCTAAGAGGTTACACAGTGTTCAAACCAATACAAAAGTGTCTAGAGTTATTACACTATCTAAATACTGTGATCAGAGAGTACTTACAAAAGGACTATTTATGAAAATGCTATCACCAGCAATTTACCCAAGACAAGTTGTGTGTCTGTGTCACAGCATAACACAGAGAAAACTCCTAAAAAATCCATCCAACAGAGACCAAGCCCCCTTTCTGGAAAACATGGGTTTCCTTTCCTATTCGCAGGTATATTTTCAACAATTTAGTAAGTTATTTGCAATCTGTAGGCCCCAGTTTGGGGACAGAACAATTCTCTAAAATCTTCCCAACTTTCTGAAAGTTAAATCGCTAATACAAGCAATAAGAACAAAAACAGAAAATACAGGTAAACACCAATCTTTTCTGTATTAATCTCAGTTTTTTTTCCTTCAAATTCAGTTCAAAGCAGATTTCATTAGTATATTTCACCAACTCCTTAAGAGTGTACAATTTTAACTACACGGAGGCAAAACAACCCTACAAAAATGTGATTTATCTTTGCTAAATTATCAGTGTGACGTGGCATTACTTTGTCTAAATTAAACAGCTATGACACAATGGCTGAAGAATTCTACAATGAAAAAGTCATCCATTCCTGCTATTTTGTAAATATAGGAACATTTTTAAATGCACCCCATATACAATATTCTAAATTTGTCAAGAAAAACAATTGAAAAAATTATGAATTAATTGTAAAAGAATGTTATATATATATATATGCTGCAAGAATTAGGAGTTCCAGAGGTAAATACATGAGTGGATAGTTTGCTAGTTTAGCTTAATTGAAAAAAATCATGAATATTTTTTCTGATAAGTAATTTATAACAAGTTAGTATATTACTTACTGCATTAATAAAGCCGCCCTAAGTGACCAAATTTTCCACTATTTATTGATAAGAGGAATTTTATAAACCTTACTTGAGAAAGAGTCTTCATTAAAAACAATATTACTTTAAACTAAAAAACGTGATGAGTTTAAGACAGAATAATGAGGAAAAGGGGGAAAATTCTCAATATAAATGCGAGACCAGCTTCTTATCTATTCTGTTCATGAATCTAATAAAAAATGATATGAAAAGGTTAAATTCTCCTGAACACTTAGAATATTTTTAATGAGTTAAAGGCTGGTGTAGAAGGTAAAATACATATCTCTCCCTTTGATGCTTTAACATTCCTTTACTGACTGCTGTGAAATGAAATTAAATGTTTAGAAGCAAATTCTTTCTTAGTTCATTAATATAAAAAAGTTAAATTTTCTCTGGATTTCAAAAATTTAAATATATTGCCCTTGTTTTCTAACAGATGTTCTGTTGACTCATATGGGAATGTAGTCACCATGCTGCCATTTGATCAGCTTTTCATGGGGATATTTGATAATCCAATGGCGCTTCTGCTGGATTGCACATGGAGACGTGGGGATGAACCCACTAAGCACTGAGAAGAATGCAGTGTCTCTTCCGTGCACAGGATTTGAAAGTAATACGTACTCTGGGACTGGCAAGCGCCTGAGGGAACCCTCTCTACCCATTGGCTGTCAGCTAGAGAACAGCCTGGTGTTGGGAGTATAGATGAATCCATTGGGTTTTTAGCTCCTAAATAAAAAGTTTCAATGTCGTTGGCACTTCTTTCATATTAGTTCATGTTACTTTGGAATTTGTCCTCTTATTGGTTCAATACTGAAGGGTGGCAGAGTATTTCACCTCAAAATACGTTACTTTGACATACGGATTAGATTGAGCTAAAGGTACTTAAAAAAAAACAGGTGCAAGAAGAGCTTTTCTTAAATGCATTTTAGGTTTTGGGGTACATGTGAAGAACAAGCAAGATTGTTGCATAGGTACACACATGGCAGTATGCTTTGCTGCCTTCCTCCCCATCGCCTATATCTGGCATTTCTCCCCCTGCTAACTCTCCCCAACCCCCACCCCCCACTCCCCCTCCCCTAATTCCCCCCCCCCGACAGACCCCAGTGTGTGATGATCCCCCCCTGTGTCCATGTGTTCTTATTGTTCAACACCCACCTATGAGTGAGAACATGCAGTGTTTGATTTTCTGTTCTTGCATCAGTTTGCTGAGAATGAAGGTTTCCAGGTTCATCCATGCCCCTACAAATGACACTAACTCATCGTTTTTTATAGCTGCATAGTATTCCATGGTGTATATGTGCCACATTTTCCCTGTCCAGTCTATCATTGATGGGCATTTGGGTTGGTTCCAGGTCTTTGCTATTGTAAACAGTGCCGCAATGAACATTCCTGTGCATGTGTCCTTATAGTAGAACGATTTACACTCCTTTGGATATATACCCAGTAATGGGATTGCTGGGTCAAATGGAATTTCTACTTCTAGGTCCTTGAGGAATCACCACACTGTCTTCCACAATGGTTGAACTAATTTACACTCCCACCAACAGTGTAAAAGTGTTCCTATTTCTCCACATCCTCTCCAGCATCTGTTGTCTCCAGATTTTTTAATGATCGCCATTTTAACTGGTGTGAGGTGATATCTCAATGTGGTTTTGATTTGCATTTCTCTAATAATCAGTGAAGATAAGCATTTGTTCATGTTTCTTGGCCTCATATATGTCTTCTTTTGAAAAGTGTTCATATCTTTCACCCACTTTTGGATGGGTTTTTTTTTCTTGTATATCTGTTTTAGTTCTTTGTAGATTCTGGATATTAGCCCTTTGTCAGCTGGGGAGATTGCAAAAATTTTTTCTCATTCTGTTGGTTGCTGGTTCACTCTAATGATTGTTTCTTTTGCTGTACAGAATCTCTGGAGTTTAATTAGGTCTCATTTGTCTATTTTGGCTTTTGTTGCCATAGCTTTTGGTGTTTTAGTCATGAAGTCCTTGTCTATACCTATGTCCTGCGAGCCAGTTTTCCCAACACCATTTATTAAACAGGGAGTCCTTTCCACATTGCTTGTTTTTGTCAGGTTTGTCAAAGATCAGATTGTTGTAGGTGTGTGGCATTGCCTCCAGGGCCTCTGTTCTGTTCCATTGGTCTATATCTCCATTTTGGTACCAGTACCATGCTGTTTTGATTACTGTAGCCTTGTAGTATAGTTTGAAATCAGGTAGCATGATGACTTCAGCTTTGTTCTTTTTGCTTAGGATTGTCTTGGCTATGCAGG
Organism: Cacajao melanocephalus; assembly: GCA_963573385.1. Lineage (NCBI taxonomy): Eukaryota > Metazoa > Chordata > Mammalia > Primates > Pitheciidae > Cacajao > Cacajao melanocephalus. Next base: position 2,948 of record CAUYLG010033523.1, on the reverse strand, counting down.
CTCTCTTTTGGTTCCACATGAAGTTTAAGGTGAAGAAGGTCATTGGTAGCTTGATGGGGATAGCACTGAATCTATAAATTACTTTGGCCAATATGGCCATTTTCACAATATTGATTCTTCCTAACCATGAGCATGGAATGTTTCTCCATCTGTTTATGTCCTCTCTTATTTCCTTGAGCAGTGGTTTGTAGTTCTCCTCGAAGAGGTCCTTTACATCCTTTGTTGGTTGTATTCCTAGGTATTTTATTCCTTGTAGCAATTGTGAATGGGAGTTCACTCTTGATTTGGCTCTCTGTTAGTCTCTTACTGGTGTATAGAAATGCTTGTGATTTCTGCACATTGATTTTGTATCCTGAGACTTTGCTGAAATTGCTTATCAGTTTCAGGAGATTTTGGGCTGAGACAATGGAGTCTTCTAAATATACAATCATGTCATCTGCAAAAAGAGACAATATGACTTCCTCTTTTCCTAATTGAATACCCTTTGGTTTTTTTTCTTGCCTAATTGCTCTGGCTAGAACTTCCAATACTATATGGAATAGGAGTGGTGAGAGAGGGCATCCTTGTGTAGTGCCATATTTCAAAGGGAATGCTTCCAGTTTTAGACCATTCAGTATGATACTGGCTGTAGGTTTGTCATAAATAGCTTTTATTGTTTTGAGATATGTTCCTTCGATACCTAGTTTATTGAGAGTTTTTAGCATAAAGGGCTGTTGAATTTTGTCGAGGTCTTCTCTGCATCTGTTGAGATAATCATGTGGTTTTTGTCTTTCGTTCTGTTTATGCAGTGGATGACATTTATAGACTTGCGTATGTTGAACCAGCCTTGCATCCCTGGAATGAAGCCTACTTGATCATGATGGATAAGCTTTTTGATGTGCTGTTGCAATTGGTTTGCCAGTATTTTGTTGAAGATTTTTGCGTAGATGTTCATCATGGATATTGGCCTGAAGTTTTCTTTTTCAGTTGAGTCTCTGCCGGGTTTTGGTATCAGGATGATGTTGGTCTCATAAAATGATTTGGGAAGGATTCCCTCTTTTTGGATTGTTTGGAATAGTTTCCGAAGGAATGGTACCAGCTCCTCTTTGTACATCTGGTAGAATTCGGCTGTGAACCCATCTGGACCTGGACTTTTTTTGGTTGATAGGCTATTAATTGCTGCCTGAACGTCAGCCCTTGTTATTGGTCTATTCAAGGTTTCAACTTCTTCCTGGTTTAGGCTTGGGAGGGTATTTATCCATTTCTTCAGGATATCCATTTCGTCCAGGAATTTATCCATTTCTTCCAGGTTTGCTGGTTTATGTGCATAGAGTTGTTTGTAGCAATCTCTGTAGTTTGTATTTCTGTGGAATCAGTGGTGATATCCCCTTTATCATTTTTTATTGCATCTATTAGATTCTTCTCCCTTTTCTTTTTTATTAATCTGGCTAGCAGTCTGTCTATTTTGTTGATCTTTTAAAAAAACCAACTCCTGGATTTATTGATTTTTTTGAAGTGTTTTTTGTGTCTCTATCTCCTTCAGTTCTGCTCTGATCTTAGTTATTTCTTGTCTTCTGTTAGCTTTTGAGTTTTTTTGATCTTGCTTCTCTAGCTCTTTCAATTTTGACAATAAAGTGTCAATTTTAGATCTTTCCTTGCTTCTCATGTGGGCATTTATTGCTATAAATTTCCCTCTAGACACTGCTTTAAATGAGTCCCAGAGATTCTGGTACATTGTGTCTTTGTTCTCATTGATTTCAAAGAACATCTTTATTTCTGCCTTCATTTCATTGTTTATCCAGTTGACATTCAGGAGCTAGTTGTTCAGTTTCCATGATGCTATGCAGTTCTGAGTTAGTTTCTTAATTCTGAGTTCTAATATGATTGTCTGTTGATCTGAGAAACTGTTTGTTATGATTTCTGTTCTTTTGCATTTGCTGAGGAGTGATTTACTTCCAATTATGTGGTCAGTTTTAGAGTAGGTGCAATGCAGTGCTGAGAAAAATGTGTATTCTGTGGATTTGGCATGGGGATTTCTGTAGATGTCTATTAGGTCTGCTTAGTGTAGATCTCAGTTCAAGTCCTGGATATCCTGGTGGTGACAAAAATCTCTCAACAATTGCTTGTCCATAAAGGATTTTCTTTCTCCTTCGCTTATGAAGCTTAGTTTGGCTGGATATGAAATTCTGGGTTGAAAGTTCTTTTCTTTAAGGATGCTGAATGTTGGCCTCCCCTATTTTCTGGCATGTAGGGTTTCTGCGGAGAGATCCACTGTGAGTCTGATGGGCTTCCCTTTGTGGGTAACCCAACCTTTCTCTCTGGCTGCCCTTAGCGTATTTTCCTTCATTTCAACCCTGGTGAATCTGATGATTATGTGCCTTGGGGTTGCTTTTCTTGAGGAATATCTTTGTGGTGTTCTCTGTATTTCCTGGACTTGAGTGTTGGCCTAACTTGCTAGGTTGGGGAAGTTCTCCTGGATTGTATCCTGAAGAGTGTTTTCCAGCTTGGATTCATTCTCTCCGTCACATTCAGTACCTCTATCAAATGTAGATTAGGTCTTTTCACATAATCCCATATTTCTTGGAGGCTTTGTTCATTTCTTTTCACTCTTTTTTCTCTATTCTTGCCTTCTTGTTTTATTTAATGAGTTGATCTTCAATCTCTGACAACCTTTCTTCTGCTTGGTCGTCAGCTATTGAAACTCCTGTATGCTTTGCAAAGTTCTCATGCTGTGTTTTTCAGATCCATCAAGTCGTTTATATTCTTCTCTAAGTGTTTATTCTAGTTAGCATCTCATCTAACCTTTTTTCTAGGTTCTTAGTTTCTTTGCATTGGGTTAGCACATGTTCTTTTAGCTCTGAGAAATTTGTTGTTACCCATCTTCTGAAGCCTGTTTCTGTCAGTTCATCAGATTCATTCTCCATCCATCTTTGATCCCTAGCTGGTGAGGAGTTGTGATCCTTTGGAGG
>CAUYLG010033522.1:0-28526 GCA_963573385.1 Cacajao melanocephalus | reverse complement strand
CCCCCCCCCCCCCCCCCCCCCCCCCCCCCCCCCCCCCCCCCCCCCCCCCCCCCCCCCCCCCCCCCCCCCCCCCCCCCCCCCCCCCCCCCCCCCCACCCCCCCACCCCCACCCCCCCCCCCTCCCCCCCCCCCCCCCCCCCTTTCCGACTTCTTTTTTTTTTTTTTTTTTTTTTTTTTTTTTTTTTTTTTTTTTTTTTTTTTTTTTGTAAAAGTCTGGGTCTGTCACTAGGCACCAGGCCAGAGTGGAGTGCAGTGGCGCAATCTCTGCTCACTGCCAAGCTTCGCCTCCAGGTTCAAGCAGTTCTCCTGCCTCAGCGTCCTGAGTAGCTGGGACTACAGGCGTGCGCCACCACGCCCAGCTAATTTTTGTATTTTAATAGAGACAGGGTTTCACTATGTTGGCCAGGATGGTCTCCATCTCTTGACCTTGTGATGTGCCCGCCTCTGCCTCCCAAAGTGCTGGGATTACAGGCGTAAGCCATTGCGCTGGCCTTTTTGTTAATTTTTTTAACCCATTTAATGGATTCCCCACAGTGCTGGGATTGGCCTCCAGAAGTGCTGGATTACTGGCGGGGCATTCGGGGCGCTAGCTCATGGACCGGTCCCGGGTGCACCTGCCTGCTTTGCTGACTGTCCCAGCGCCAGGGCCAGGGGGCACAGACCTGGCCACACACACCCACACACCCGGCGCTGTCACAGCTTTATTGTCCCTCTCCTTCCACCACTCATTGTTGCCCGGAAGCTTTTCCCGCTCCAGCTCCAATGATCAAAGAGGTGAATGAGCGCCTCTGGTGAGGGGAAGCAGCGGGGACGGGGCTGCAGGTGAGTGCGCGTACACCCGGTAGAGGAGGCCCTGCGGGCTTGCCAGCCCGCTGCCCTTTAGCTTAGGGTTTCCTTAGCAGTTGCTGGGCCATTATTATATGCGGTGTGTGGCTCCGCGCCGGTTCCTCAGGAGCTAGGCTTCGGGGACTGAGGGAGCGGCGGCGGGCGCCTTAGGCAGAACATTGGAACAGCCCCTGTGCCCTGTCCAGGTAAGCTGGGGGGCCCGGGCTGCCTGACTCGCTGGCTCTACCCGCAGGGTAGACGGGTGCCTACGCAGACGAGATGGGGGTGGCGCGGAACCTGTGGCCAGAGCGCTCCCAGTCTTGCCCTCTGGACTCGGCGGGGCCGCGGGGCTGCTGGGCGGCCATTGCTGGGATCTGGGGGTGCAGCCCGGTGGCCCCACTCCTCTTGGGCGGCCCCTTTCCCCTCCCACGACTGGCGGGTGGGTACAGTGTGGACCACGAGGCAGCTTTCGCATCCCGGTCGGAGCATCGCAGCAAAGGGCCACCTGGCGCCGGCAAGAGGCACTGTCTGGGGGTGCCCGGGCACCCCCTCAGGTCCCGCCAGATTGGCTGGGCAGCTGGTGCATTCCGTGGCCCCGCTTGGCGCCCGCATGAAGTCCTGGTGCTTGGTGGCAACTGGGTTGGGGTCGCCTATGGGTTCGCTGCTCCCCGGGGAACTCGAGCTGGGATCTTCACCCCCTTCCCTGTCTCTTTATAATAAGGCCCAGAGGGAAAAACTTCTCAATTAAACACCCTGTTGGTCCTGGGCTGCAGCCTCCGGGTTGGGGGCGCCCCTTCCCCACAGCAGGCACTGCCTGGCAAGGCTGCTGGCTGGAGGTCTGGCTGCAGATGGTGAAGAACATTGAGGCCCCCGGTCCCCGGGCAGTGGGCCTCAGTGTGCCCAGGCCTGGGCGAACTTTTTTTCCTGGCCCGATGTGGAGGGAGGATGAGGGTGAGGACACCTGCGATGGGCCTGCCCTGCGGGACCCCAGTGGAGAGCAGAGCCTTAGAGGAGCCTGCCAATGTTAACTTAGTATTTTCTGGAAGGAGGAAGGCCTATTTTTTCGGATCTGTTTGGAAAAGACCTGGCAGGGACCGGACGTAAATCTTGGTTGAGCACAGTTAGCTCCTAAATGGGCATGCAGAGGGTCAAGCACCCCAAACTCCGCATCAGGCGTCTGGCACTTTTTTTTGGGCGCGGGGGAGGGAGCTAAACTGCCTTTGGCCTCTTCAACCTCCTTTGCCTCTTTTTGTTGTTGCTGTTCGGTTTTTCTTTTTTTCTTTTTCTATTTTCTGATCTCTTTGAGAAAGGACAGAGGTTTTAGAAATTAGGACCTGAGAGCTTTGCAGGTTGAAGCGGGACAGGTTTTCCTAAGGTGCAACTTGGTAGGTGCCAGGAGCCTGCAGGTGGCTTTTTCTCAGGCCTCTGGGTCAGGGTCTTTCCATTGAGAAGAGGCTGGGGTTTCTCCTCTCCCGGGAGGTGTGGCCACTAAGTAGGAGACAGAATCTGTGTTTCCCAGGCCAAAGCGTCCAGGATGCCCTTCCCTCTGCACTCACTCCTAGGTGACCTTGGGGGCGGCCTTCCCCTGCAACCTGGGCTGGAGAGGGTCTCCTGAACTTAGGATCTGTTGGGCAGGGGGGCTGGGGTGACATGGACATGGAAACTGCAGGGGCTCCGGGCAGTGTCCAGGGCATGAGTGGATAAAGCTGGACTTGCGGCTGTGTGCTGGCAGCCCTCCCTTGGTGGGTGCTAGCAGCACTGGCAGGGGGCCCCTTGGAGTGGGCTCCATGGCTAGGCTGGGACTGAGTGATGGCACTAGTGATGGGGCACTGAGTCTTCCCTCTCATTTGTTAGGAAGGGAGGTCTATGTCTCTCCCCACTGTCCAGCTCCTGGGCTCCTGGGCTGGGAGAAGCTATAGGCTGAGTCCCATGGGGTGTGAATGTGTGTGAGCAGTAGAGGTGGGGTGGATGGGATGCTGGAAGGAGGTTAAGCTCTTCCTTCCACCTCCCCCCAGCCCCTGGAAGCCACCATTCTACTGTCTGTCTTTGTTTTTTTGAGATGGAGTCTCACTCTTGTTGCCCAGGCTGGAGTGCAATGGTGCAATCTCGGCTCACCACAACCTTTGGCTCCCGGGTTCAAGTGATTCTCCTGCCTCAGCCTCCCGAGTAGCTGGGATTATAGGCGCCTGCCACCACACCAGGCTAATTTTTTTGTATTTTTAGTAGAGATGGGGTTTCACTATGTTGGTCAGGCTAGTTTCAAATTCCTGACCTCAGTTGATCTACCTGCCTCGGCCTCCCAAAGTGCTGGGATTACAGGCATGAGCCACTGCGCCCGGACTCTACTTTTTGTCTGTGTGAGTTTGACGACTCTAGGTGCCACATCTGAGTGGAATCATATAGTCATTTGTCTTTTTGCAACTGGCTTTCTTTCACCTTGTGTGATGTCTTCAAGCCCCATCTGTGTTGTAGCATGCATCAGAATTTCCTTCTTCGGGCTGATTACTGTCCCCATTGTATGGATAGAGGACATTTTGTTTGCTGTTCATCTCAGACATCGAGAATATCTCACATAGTAGAAAGGGTCAAAGAAGCCTGGGAGGACTTCATCTTGGCTGCTCATGCTCTCTGCACCTCCACCCTTTGTGAGAGTTGGGTGGACAGCCTGAAGCTACCTGCTCATCCTGCATGGAGCAGATCGGACAGGTGCTGGGCACAGAGGATGCAACTGGAGCAGGAGCCAGTTTCTGCCCTCAAAGTACGGCAGTGACATGCCATGTTAGTGCCAGCCTTTCTGGAGCTTTAAAGTGAAGAAAAGAGCCTGTATCCATCCTGAACGCTTTGTGACCACAGGCCTTTTAATGGATGCTTTTCTGTTCCCAGAGTTAGGTGAGAGCTCTTGGAAGGATCTCTTTTTACCCAGCTCTGCTAAGAATGGAAAGCCCCTCTGCGTGACTGTGACTGTGACTGTGACTGTAGTAGCTGGTGTGATCATCTGCTCATCTGCACCACAGCCTGGGAGTTCGTGGCCTGCCAAGTTCACCTTTCATACTGAGATGCCAATAAATATTATCCAAAGTTGATACCCAGAAAAAGAGTTTAAAAAATAGAGAGGTGGAAAATAGCCACCAGTAGAATTAAAATCAGAAATAATGACAAGGTTGGCCAGTGGAGTTGGTAAGTCCAGATTGGGGAATGTGATGTTTCATTATGAGCTCTTTCAGCATTTGCTTACTTTGGTGTAAGTGAAAGAATTGTCTCATTTTTTTGAGGGCCATGTACAGCAAAGGACTCGCCATCTGTCAGACACGTGGGTCAGTTTTCCAATGTGTCTGACACTCATTCATATGTCCTCATTCATAAGGACATGTGTGACATGTGACATGACACATGTCCTTATGAATGAGGACATGACCTCATTCATAAAGAAGAATGAGGTCATATCCTTCACAGGAACATGGTTGGAGCTGGAGGCCATTATTCTTAGCAAACTAACATAGGAATAGATACCAAATTCTGCATGTTCTCTTGTAAAAGAGGGAGCTAAATGATGAGAACACATGGACACAAAGAGGGAACAGCAGGCACTGAGGCCTACTTGTGGGTGAAGGGTTGGAGGAGGGAGAGGAACAGAAAAATATAACTACTGGGTACTAGGCTTAGTACTTGGGTTAAGAAATAACCTGTACAATAAACCCCCATGACAAAAGTTTACCTATATAACAAACCTGCACATGTACCCCTGAACCTAAAATAAATTTAAAAAAAAATACATTACATCCATCATTGAAGAGTGAATGGTGAATCATTTACTTTGAACTTTTATTACTGATTCCATTCAAACCTAGAAATGCATCTCAGTTCTGTCCTGGACATTCACTGTCTTTACTAATAGCTGCCTGTATTTCCAATTCAGACCAGTTTAAACCAGGAGGCCAAAGGCAATGGCAGCTCTAAATGATTGAAACAGGTGATTTGAGAGTCTAGTAGCCTACTGAAAGCGGAAATGTATACTGTTTCAAGGAAGTTTTTTGTTTGTATAAATTTTCAGAGATTATTTTAAACTAGTTATTTAGAAAGTTTTCAGGACCACTTACTAGATACCACTTTGTATCAAATGCAGAAGGAGTAAAGGGATTTTTTTTTTCAAAAGGAAAGAATGAAAGAAAACAGGGCTCTAGAATCAGATCTGTGTTTCTGTCTCACTCACTAACTCCAAGACCCTCAACAGGTTACTGAATAGTTTCTGAGCTTAAATTTTCCTCATTATCAAGTGAAGGTGATAGCAACTTCAGTGTCCTGTTGTGACAACTAGATGAAAAAGAGTAAGTACTCAAAATAGGTTAGAGTTTTTCTCTTTTCTTTAGTACTGCACACTGATCCACAAGCCAAACGTTAAGTTCTTTTTAATAACTGTTATCACTGTAAAATGTAAAAGATGTTGAGGAGGACATTCACCATGGCTCCACCTAGGCATCAATGAACCAAACCTAAGGATAAAGTGAGTTAAATGCCAGCCTTCTAAAAAGGGTTGCAAACCATTGGGTCCAGTCCCTGCCCTGGTCTGGCCAAGAGGAGACACATCTCTGTACTATCCCCAAAGGTCTCTGCAGTCCGCTCCCCAGTGTGTGAAAGAATTGAGAGAAGTGGGAGATTCACCGGAAGTGTGAGTTTCAACCTGAAGAAGCAAGAGTTCATGACAAAGATGGCTTCTCTATAAAGCCAGGTGATGGGAATCCCTCATAAGGTTGGGGGTGCCTAGGAAAAGGAAAGGTAGGATCCCATTCCTAAATGGTCATCTCCCAAGCCACACAGGATTACTCAGTTGCCCCAGAGCATAACTGAGGAGGAGGAGAAAAGACAGGAGAGAGCAAGGACCAGTGGTGGAGATCTGTGCACACCCACACTTGGAGTGCAGTTTCCTGGGTGATGTCACAGAAAGGAGCCAGTTTTGGGTTATCTTGTGAAGTCTCCACTGAAGATGGCTGGGAACAGGCATGAAGAGCTCCGAGGACAAGCAGCTGCTGTGGCTGCTGCATCTAATTCTGAGGGGTCAGGAGCTTCTCAAACTTTCTCTTGGTCATAAAAGTGAAAAAATGTAGTTGTTTCAAGAGCCAGGAAAATTCAGAATGACCAAGCTTTGGCTGACATCTTGTGGTTCAGTCTGAAATAAGCGCTTCACTAAGAAATTATTTGTCAGACTGGTAAAACAGGCAGCCTGTGAACAGAAGAAAGACATAAAAACCCGCTTATTTTGGACAATATGATGCTGTTCTTTAAAGGATATCTGTGAGGAAGATGATATATAATTACAGACTTAAAAAGTTATTTTTGGCTAATTCACATGGCATAGACGAGGTCCCCTTTCCTCTGCTGTCCACTGGTCTACAATCTGATCCCTCTGTGATGTCAGCAGGTATTCTGAGAACCCTGAGGAGTGCTTGAATGTTCCATGTGCCATCTGTGCCCTCAGTACATCATGCTCCAGACTGAGATGCCATCTGTCTCCTTTTTCAGGTCTGTGATCCTTTTATTTTTTTTAGATAGATTCTCATCACCCAGGCTGGAGTGCAGTAGTGCGATCTCAGCTCACTGTAACCTCCACCTCCCAGGTTTAAGCAATTCTCCTCCCTCAGCCTCCTGAGTAGCTGGGATTACAGGCATGCACCACCTCACCAGCTAATTTTTGTATTTTTAGCAGAGCCAGGGTTTTGCCATACTGGGCAGGCTGGTCTAGAACCCCTGACCTCAAGGGATCTGCCTACCTTGGCCTCCCAAAATGCTGAGATTACAGGTGTGAGCCACTGCTCCTGGCCATTCTGACCCCCTTTTCACACCATAATTGTTTTCTGGTCTGTTTTGCCAAAGAATATGAACAAAGATGATTCCTTCAAGCATAACTTCCAAAATGGCTGTGAATTAGACACTGCTGGTATTTGACAATAACATAAGGAATGTCAGCACAATGCATAAAACAGAAGCTCACAGATACAATCCCAGCTTCTCTTTGTTAAAAGAATTTATGAGGTGCCATTTATCTTTGGTTTCTTTATGGGCACAGCTCCTAGAACACTGAAAACTTGCTGGGGCTCATGTTTGTGTCCCAAAAAGAGTCCAAGTTTTTGTGTTCTCCAGAGAAAGACTCCCAAGTCCTGCCTCTGGTTACTGCCTGAGGAAGGAAAACACTACTTTTCACTATTAACTTCTTGAAGGATGCACCTCCCACAACCGTGCCCTGCACATTTTAAGAACATTCTGATGCATTTGAATTTAGAGACTTTTGACAATGTTCAGAGTTTCCCAAAGGATAATGGACTGCTATTTGATTTACATCTCATGATGAAAGTGGTTCACGAAGAAGGTTCTTCTCAAAGCTATGAGTCTAGCCCAAACTCTTAGTTTGTTTTTACCTTCAGAGTTACATGAAAAATGTGTTTCAAAATAAAAGGTTCTTTTTTGATCTCATCGTATCACTATATGCTGGTGGCAAATAGTTTAGCCTTTGTCAGCCTCCAAAGGAAGACGACAAAACTTACTTAACTTTGTGAGGATCAAATGAGATAATTTATTGAAAGCATCTTTAAATTATAAAGGATTGTATACACAGGAAGGTCTGCTGCCTTTTTTTCCCCGAATCTTAATGCTTCTGAAGCCACTAAATTAGAGTTCTTTGGTTACAATGTGTGGTTCTGCATAAATGCGGGAATATTGGGGAAAATGCTAAAATTACTCCTCATCCAATTTACTACTTTGTGTATGTTGGGATTAATATTTTGAGACATACTCATTTTTCTCTTTTATGTTTCTAAGTATATGGCCTTCTCCATAGTTGGCCTGAAGCATCCATTGCCTTGGGAAGATGGTGAAATGGAGAGCAGGGGGTGAGAGGATGAAGAGAGTTGAGATTTGCCGTAGTGAAAATCCAAAGAGAACAACATGACTTGCAAAATTGTTTAATAAGAATCTTGAGAGTCAGCCTGTATTTTGAGAGAAAAGATTTTCTAAGGGTTCTTTAGACCCCATTGAGCAGTCTAAGAGTTGTATCCCTAGGCTCAGATCACAGGTTTTCTTCTACAGCAAAGAAGACCCCTCCTGACTAGGACCACTAAGAGAGGAGTGGTTGGATATGCAGTTGAAGAAAGAAAAGCTGAGTGGGATAGGATAGGATATAATACAATACAGATGAGAGCGAAGCCTGAAGAGCATGACTTTACATATCCAAAGTCCTAAGAGGAAGGAAGGCAGATGTTGGAGGGAGTGAACGTGTCAGTTCCTGAAGTTCTTATTCCCAGGAATGTGGCAGGTTAAGTTCATCCAGAAAGGTGTAGAGGAGCCCCAGATTACTGGGCCTGCAGCCTGTTTCCTTGGGCCTTCTGCATGGACTCTAAGGAAGGAAAGCTCTGCATGTGGCCACTTTGAATATGGCAATGGGCAATGGTGCTCCTACAGTGGCCAAAGACGGATGTAATGGTGAGACTTACGGTCAGTCATGTGTCTGATATCCCTTTCTTTTCTTTTTTTTTTTTTTTTTTGAGACAGATTCTTGCACTGTTGCTTGGGCTGGAGTGCAATGGCTCAATCTCAGCTTACTGCAACCTCCACCTCCTGGTTCAAGTGATTCTTCTGCCTCAGTCTCCCGAGTAGCTGAGATTACATTTGCCTGCCATGAAGCCCGGCTAATATTTTGTATTTTTAGTGGAGACAGGGTTTTGTATTTTTAGTAGAGACAGTGTTGGCCAGGCTGGTCTCAAACTCCTGATCTCGTGATGCACCTGCCTCCCAAAGTGCTGGGATTACAGGCATGAGCCACCGTGCCTGGCCTCTGATATCCCTTTCAAGACCTATTTCCCATTTGGGATCCTGGGAGGAGGAAATGTCACAGTCAAGAATTCACAAGGAGAGAGGGCTTGACACTGAATGTCCTCAAGCTGTCCTCAGTTTCCAAATGACATGAATGGGATCCAGATGTACCCACATGTTCTTATAGAGGGGAAATAGAAATAATGGTGGGAATGGTCAAGGATGTTGCAGAAGGGTTATCATGGCGGGGAAGGAAGCACCAACTTGGAATCATCTGGGTTAGGATTATGACTTTGTACTGGGAGAAATTCACAGCATCATTTGGAGCTAATGTAGGCGAGAGATAAATGGGTTCTGTCCAGCTGTGCATTACCTGAGTGATACCTACCAGCAGCTGGTGAGAGCAGGGTGTGCTTGACTCTTTTCCTAGGACCAGAATGAACTCTGAATGCTGATCTGAGATGTTCCTCACCATTCCCTGACCATGAGATGCTTGTGCCCTACATCCTCCATGTCCAAATGCCCAGATGCTCTTCTGCTGAGGGCAGAGAAGAAAGTGGCACGGTCTGACAGATTGGGTGTTTTACATAATGAACAGTTTATGCATGATTAAGATAAATAAATCAGAACTAGTTTACTAGACTGGATTATGTCAATTACTCCCACTCCAAGATATAGTAACGGAGAGGTGTCGGGGGTGGTGGTTCTGCCGTGCTGATTTTCTATTTCTTGCTCTGAGTGCTGACTCCCTGTGTGTGTTTATTTTGTGAAAAATGGAGATGTACATTTAAGACATTTGCACAGTCCTTTAAATACGTTATGCTTCACCCAAAAGTTTGAGAATTCTCACGACTCTGAACTTACTTGTACATTCACAAGGACATACACATACAGCCCAGCAGATGGCACTTATGAGAAGACAAAAGTCCATTTTAGAGAAATAAATATGCCATCTTTTCTCTACACATTTGAATGCAATGTGAGTAAATGTGTGACTTTACTTCCCAAGCTTGTGCTGAAGAAAGTGAGTCAAAAATCTATGAACCTAAAAGACTCTCCAAATGCAGTTGGCAATGATGCCATAAGGAAAAGTTCAGGCTCATTTTATATTTAATACTCTCCAAGCAGTAAGTGCTCTAGGATCAATTTCAGATGACAGAAATTAGAGATTTGGTCATCATTGTATCTGTGTATTATCAGTGTGTCAGAAACTGGAACACATCTTTTATATTTTATCATTTTTATATAGTTTTAGATATAGCACGTACTTTCAATTATTCTTGGAGGCCTTAAATTAACTTCAGCTAAAATATTCCCTGAACTGGCAGTAGCCTTATAATGAAGCAAAGTATAGTGGAAAGAAGAAAAGAGAAAGAAGAAAGTGGGTCAAGTCTATACCTCTTGGTGTGACATTAGTTGAACTATGTAACCTCTCAGGATGCTTCTTTACTAGTGAAATAATCTTCACATCTGCACACCCTGCAGCCTTGTGGTGAGAACAAAGGCGATGCCATGTGTCTAAGTCCTTTGCAAACTGCATTCGCAGGATGCCTCTTGATCATTGCAAATCTGTCTTGAGAAATGAAAGGCAGAACACGTCCATCATCTGCAACTCCAGTGGTGGAGCAGCTTCGTATTTCTAGAGCTTTTGTGCCCTGCTAAGTCATTAAAGGAGGCAGTATTAAAATTCAATTGGCCCCTGATTAATTGTGCTTAATGATCTGTCACATAAAGTGATATATCTATCAAATAGCTTGTGGAACATTGAAGACAGCCACTTTTTGGGTTATGATACAAAGTAGGAGTTGGAGAACCCTTTATATTTAGCCCTGTACAACTAGCTGGTATCCATCCACCCTCCCTCCCTTCACTTCAGTATGTACTCATAGACTCCAGCCACCAACACCAGTATTACTGTGCTTGAGGGCTTTCTCTGGTGATCAAGCCTGGCTCAGCCTGCTCACGGACAGTGCTGAAAGTGTCAAAATGAATACCCCTAGAAGCAGCAGCCAATGAGTATCCCAGCTCTCTTACCCACAGAAAGGGAAGATCTTTGAGGCATCTGTTCTACACTTTCAGAATTCTCCAATAGGACTGAGTCTTAGTCACTCAGTGCTGGCTGGATTTTATAATCATTATGGTTGACTTCCCTTCTGTGTCTTACTTCCTCACTGTCCTACTTGTGTTTCCTTTGCCTCCAGGATATACTAATTGTCCTCAAATTGCTGCATCAGCGTCTGCCTCTGGGGGATCCCAAACTAAGACAACAGCCAGCAATATTAGCTTTAATTTTTGACTCTTGAAGTTGGATTTGTTGCCTCACTTGTGGGCTTCTTTAGGTTCAGGAACCTTCCTTCCCACTGCTATGGTTTGACGGTCCCCTCCAAAACTCGTTGAAATTTAACTGATGTTGTGATGGAATTAACAGGTGGGATTATTAGGAGGTGATTAGATCATGAAGGCTTTGCCCCTATAAATGGGTTAATGCTGTTATTGCAGGAGTGGGTTAGTTACCTCAGTTTGGCCTCCCTTTTCTCTCTGTCCCTTACCCTGTGTTGCCTTCTGCCATGCTGTGACACAGCAAGAAGACCCTCACGATGTGGCCCCTAAATGTTGGAATTCCCAGCCTCCAGAACCACAAGTCAAAGAAGCTTCTGTTCATTATAAATTATCCAGTCTGGTACTCTTTTACAGCAGTAGAAAATGGACTAAGCCATTCACCCTTCATGCCCTACCCTTCATGCTCCTTAAGGGAAAATGAGATTTTCTATATACGCTAATTTATTAGGGAGGAATGAGACATATTAAGACCTGTTTAATTGTTTCTTTCATTGATTCTCTCTCTGTTCTTTCTCTCCCTTGTTTTTAGCACTTCACATTCCTTCCCTATTCTTTCGTCTGTCTCTGGACCCCAACCTCCCACTCCATGTAAAAAGAAGACAAGTATCAAATGATGCTTCCAGAAACTTATCACAAGATAAACACACTCTTGAATAATAGTATGCTTCTCAAAATCATTTTTTTTTTGGTGCTAAAAAATATAATGACTTCAGACATTGACTTCTGAATACATCATGAGCTGAAGTTTTGTTAGTTGGCATTGTCTTTAATGGAACAGGTTCTTCTGGAGTCACATGTTATAGTCTAAGATCTCAGGTAACTTAGGAGAGCTCAGACACAGATGTCCTAATGGAGAATAGACACACTGGCTTAATTAAGACAGACAAAGGGCAACACATTTCCTTCTCTTTCATTTGAATATCATGGTGAACTTTTCCCAACTTTTGAGTAGCTTTACGGGAGAATAAGGACTGGCTTGTAATCACTAAATCACTTGGAAACTGATCCCTCCATAAGCAAGCATCCACCATGAAATAAGTTTTGTTTTAGAAAAGAGGAAGAAAATACATTCCATCCCTGAGCTGAGGGGATTTAACTAATAACTGACACCAAACCTGGATGTGTCTTTATAACTGAAATGCCAGGAAGAGGTACTTACTTATCTTTTAAATTGTGTCCATTAAGTAATCCAGATTGATGTTTGAAGAACTGAGACCTTTTCAAACTCAGTGGGACTGAGAAACAAAAGAAGGAAACTTTTGTTGCTGCTGCTGATGTTTTCTCCAGAATCAGTGAATCAGAAGGAGTGGTTGATGGCCTCATAAAGCTTCTTCTATAAAATTCAGTAGAGGATCAGAACTTTCAGAATTCTTAAATTCTCCCTTTGAGGATTGGGGGGTAGTATTTTATGGAGGTGATAGTACCTCTAAGTTTTTAGTGGGGAAAGGAATTTCCCATAAAAACATAGGGTGTGTGACTAAAATACAGTTTTGTTGCTGTGAGCATATCTTAAAATTTTATGGCCTGAATTATTTCTTTGCAAAACCAGTATTAACTGTTTTACTTAGTCAAGCATGTTTGCATAACTCCCTTACAAAAATGCCAGAATTTCTGAAATCTGCTGAACACAGGGGTCTCTTTGATGAGGAGGGAATCAGCCATCCCTGTGGTATAAAGCCCACTTCCCATACTGTGGGAATTTTCATTTGGTGGGACTTTAAGTTCATTTTGTGCTTCAATTGTTAATATTGGTTGGTGGAAATGGCATTTCCAACAGCCTCCATGAGCTGGAAAGTTGTATTTTCATTTGATGTGACCGTGGTTGTAAGGATCCTTAATCTCCTGTGTTCATAATTTGAGTTTATCTCTCCTGCAATCAAGCATGCATAATAAACATTCTTTCCTTTTATAGGACATGCAAGAAAATTAATAAATGCTGGAGAAAGTGAACATTTTAGGTTTTAAAAAAGAACTGAGTTTTCTCTGTGCTATTTTCCAATTAAAGGAGGTAAAAACTCGCCTTTTGTGACCCAGAACTAAAAGGAAAAGGTGAAAGTATTCAGAGCACATCACTCACTGAGAAATTATAATGTTCAAGCTGGGAAAGCATTGAGGGAGGCAATGGGATTTTCTATCCTTGGGTTTTTCATTCAGACTTTCCCCTGTAGTGTTCAATAGCTCCTTAAGCATTGAGAAAACAAAGACTTTGTAGTTATATGGCTTCATTCCTTGAACAGGCATGTGCCAGATGATCAATAATCTTTTTGACTCTCTTAAGGGCATTTTACTGTTTCTCATCTCCCAACCTTTGTGATCTCCTTCGTTTTCCACCATGCCTAAGAAAGAATTTATTTTGATCTCTCTCTGTCTCTCTTTTCTGAGCATTTACACAAATAATACATGAATATATGTTATTTGTCTTTATAAAAGTTTTTAAATCCTATTTTGAAAACCTGACATGATCAAGTGCTACAAAAATACATATTAGTATTTATATGCCACTAATGAGAGTGGAAACTGTTTAAAAGCTTTGAAGAATTATTTGCTATATTTGGTAAAATTGAAAATTTGCATCTCATCCAGCAATTGCCTACTTAGGTTTTTTATACCTGTAAAATGATGACAATAATTTTATCTCTCTTATAGCACTGATGTGAGAATAAAGTGATTTAATATATGTTAAATACTTAGAAGTTACATTTTTAGCTTTTGATATGTTACAGATTTTATAATTAGTAGCAGTATAAATGTTGTTATCATTAATTTCCCACTTTAGAGAAACTCTTGCAATGTCCACAAGGAGACTTGTGTAAAATGTTGTTTGTAATAGGAATAAAATATGCAAAGAATGTAAATATTAATAAATGAAATGGATGAAAATATTGTTATAGTCATATATTGAAATACTATACAACAGACACATGTATCAGTAAGGCTAAACTTCAAAAATGCAATATTAATGAAACAGTTTGTAAAAGAATATCCAAATTACGATACCAGTTACATGAAGACCATAACTTTATAAACAATACTGTATATTTTAAGGGATGAGTATATATGAAGAAAAGTATAAAGAGTCACATAGGAATTATAATCTCCAAAGTCAAGGGCATTGTTATTTCTAGCTGGGAGAAAGAGTTCTATAATCAGAGATAAGACCTCTTGGGACTACAAATGAATTGAAAATGTTTTATTTCTCAAGATGGGTAATGTGCAAATAAGTTTTCATTGTATCATTCATGCTACCTTTCAGTAAATATTAAATATTGCACAACAAAATAAAAAGCAACAAATAGCAAGAGTGAAGAGTAAATAGCAAATTTTTATGAATCAGCTTTTATACATTTTTTGGAAAAAAATAGTTATTTGTTAACTTGGAAAGTCCCTTTGACTGCCATACAAGAAGTTTTATATAACGATGTCTTGATTCTATTTAAATCCTTGTTAGGGAATTGAAGACAAATGAAAGCCAAAAGCAACGAGAAAATTCATATAGCAAGTATTTACTCAGGCTGTTTATAGGGTTAAAGAAGACAAGATAGTTTATCTGAAGATAATGTCACCAATTGAGAGTAAATAAGACTGCATGAAGCTAGTCATTTATTATTTGTCCTGCGCCCCTGCAGCCCTCCAGACCCTGACCCCATGGCTCCTGTGCAGGTCTTTAGGTATGGTAATTCGTTTTTCATTTATGTTTGGACTCTTACATGCTGTTGTCCAGATGCCTATCACCAAATGCCCATGGTAGTATTTTTTTCTTATATTCATCATTTCCAGAGGGCTGCAATTCAGTGGAAAGCACCCATCACAGACCACTCATTCATCCAACAGACATTTAATGAGTGTCTACTATATGCCTAGCACCATAGTAGTCACTGACATAACTGTTGTAAATTTAATATTTTATAAACTTCCCCATAATGAGACTCTGCTGCTTAGACCAGGACATAAGATGAAGAATGATAATTTTCTGAAAGGCTTTCATTTAATGAGAGCTTAGGGACCTCTGTCTCCACCAGCCCTACTTTAATCTCAAAGTACTTTTGCCAGCTATAGTTTAAATGTTTTTCCTGAAAGTCTGGAGCCTTTCACAATAATCTATAATATATAAAACAATTGTCATATATAATATTAAAAAATAAAAGGACACGTGGTTCATAACAAAGAGAAACACTGCTTACTGAGCTCAGCTTCTTTTTCCACTCAACATTAGTTACGGGACTGATTTTAAAAAACTGGTGTACTGTCAGAGACACCATGATTTAACTGTCCGAGCCTGTAAAATTCGGAGGAGCTACTGTGGAGTTTTTTGAAAGGGTATTTACAATGAGGAACTGGGGTCTGCTAGCACAAAGAGTGCATAGGCCCTTTCTCGTGACCACAAGTGAAGTTTCTGGAATGGAAAGTTGCCTTAGGAAAATCTCTGCAGTCATGGTAAAAATTTACTTGTTTTTTTTCCTGCCATCAGCTCAAATTCCCTTGAGTAAGAATGGCAGCAGAAAAGGATTTTGAAAAACTAGAATATGGAAGTTGTAATGGACCATGCAGTGCAGGGGTTGATTACTTTCTGTGAAGGGTCGGATAGTAAATATATTTATAAATTTCCAATATTGGACTTAGATACTTATATAAATAAATAACATAACTAAATATAATTTTATAAATAAAAAAAGTTACTACTGATTCTGCAACTTGCTTAAAATATAAAATTATATGTATAAACTATATTCAATTGAATGAAATGACAATAATTTATGTCTTTTTAAAATTTTTTATTTCCACAAATTTTGGGGGAAGAGGTGGTACTTGATTACAAAAGTAAGTTATTTAGTGGTGATTTGTGAGCTTTTGGTGCATGCATCTTCCAGTTTGTAGTCTTCTATCACTCACCCCCTTCCCATCTTTTCCCCATGTGTCCCCAAAGTCCAATGTATCATTCTTATGCCTTTGCATCCTCATAGCTTAGCTCCTGCTTATGAGTGAGAACTGATGTTTGGTTTTCCCTTCCTGAGTTATCTCACTCAGAATAAGTCTCCAATCTCATACAGTTTGCTGTGAATGCCATTAATTCATTCCTTTTTATGGCTTAGCAGTATTTCATTATATATCTATTCCATTTTATATACATACAAACATACATATATATGTATGTTTGTATGTATATATATATATACACACATATACATGTATGTTTGTATGTGTATATATAGATATATATAAAATGGAGTATATATATATATGCTTGTTGATTGATGGGCATTTGGGTTGTTTCCACATTTTTGAAATTGCAAATTGTGTATACTTAGTAGTATTTCATTATATATCTATTCCATTTGTGTGTGTGTGTGTGTGTGTGTATATATATATATATAATGGAGTGTATATATATATATATATATATATATATATATATGCTTGTTGATTGATGGGCATTGGGGTTGGTTCCACATTTTTGAAATCGCAAATTGTGCTGCTATAAACAAATATCTTTTTCGTATAATGACTTATTTTCCTCTGGATAGATACACAGTGGTGGGATTACTGGATCAAATGGTAGTTGTATTTTTAGTTCTTTAAGGAATCTCCATGTTGTTTTCCATAGTGGTTATACTAGTTTACATTCCAACCAGCAGTGTAGAAGTGTTCCCTTTTCATCTCATCTATGCCAACATCAATTTTTTTTTTATTTTTTTGATTATGGCCATTGTTGCAGGAGTAAGGTGGTATCACATAGTGGTTTTGATTTGCATTTCCTTGATCGGTAGTGATGTTGATTGTCCATTTGCATGTCTTCTTTGAGAATTGTCTATTCATGTTCTTAGCCCACTTTGTGAAGGGATTGTTTCTTGCAAATTTATTTGAATTTGTTATAGATTCTGGATATTAGTCCTTTTTCAGATGTATAGATTGTAAATATTTTCTCCCACTCTGTGGGTTGTCTGTTTACTCTGCTGTTTCTTTTAATGTGCAAAAGCTCTTCAATTTAATTAAGTCCCAGCTATTTATCTTTGTTTTTATTGCTTTTGCTTTTGGGTTTTTGGTTATGAAATTTTTGCCTAAGCCAAAGTCTAGAAGGATTTTTCAATGTTATTTTCTAGTGTTTCTAGTTTTAGGTTTTAGATTTAGTTCTTGATCCATCTTGAGTTGATTTTTGTATAAGGTGAGAGATGAAAATACAGTTTCATTTTCCTGCATGTACTTTGCAAATTATTCCAGCACCATTTGTTGACTAAGATGTCCTTTCTACACTTTATGTTTTTGTTGTTTTGTGAAGATGAGTTGGCTGTGTTTGGATTTATTTCTGGGTTCTCTATTCTGTTCCATTTTTCTATGTGCCTATTTTTATGCCAGTAGCATGCTGATTCAGTGACTATGGCCTTATAGTATAGTTTGAAATAATGTCATGGCTCCAGATTTGTTCTTTTTGCTTAGTCTTGCTTTGGCTATGCAGGCTTTTTTTGGTTCTATATGAATTTTAGGATTGCTTTTCTAGCTCTGTGTAGAATGATGGTGGTATTTTGATGGGAATTACATTGAATTTGTAGATTGCATTTGGCAGTATGGTCATTTTCTCAATATAATTCTATCCCTTCATGAGTATGGGATGGGTTTCCGGTTTGTTTATGGTCTGTGATATCTTTTAGTAGTGTTCTGTTGTTTTCTTTGTAGAGGTCATTCACATCCTCAGTTAGGTATATTCCTAAGTAGTTTATTTTTTTGCAGCTATTGTAAAAGAGGTTGAGTTCTTTACTAGATTCTTAGCTTGGTTGCTGTTGGTGTATAGCAGAGCTACCAATTTGTGTACATTAATTTTATATCCCAAAACATTGCTAAATTCATTCATCAGTTCTAGGAGCTACTTTGGGGAGCCTTTAGGGTTTTCTAGGTATATGATCATAAAATTAGCAAACAGCGACAATTTGACTTTCTCTCTCTGTTTAGATACCCTTTATTTCTTTCTCCTGTCTGATTGCTCTGGCTAGGACTTCCAGTACTATGTTGAAGAGAAGTGGTAAGAGTTGGCCATGCTTGTCTTGCTCTGGTTCTCAGGGAGGATGCTTTCAACTAATGAGATAATAATGCGATTTTTGTTTTTATTTCTGTGTACATGGTTTATCACATTTATTGGCTTGTGTGTGTTGAACCATCCCTGCATCCCTGGTATGAAACCCACTTGATCATGATACATTATCTTTTTGATATGTTGTTGAATTCGGTTAACTCATATTTTGTTGAGGATTTTTACATCTATGTTCATCAGGGATATTAGCCTGTAGTTTTCTTTCTTTTTTTTTTTTTCTTATGTTCTTCTGTTGTAATGTGTTTATTAAAGAAAAGCATGAATAAACAAATGTTGTATCTATTAAATGACTGGGGTCTGCCAGAGCAAAGCCATATCCCATGACCACGAGTGGGGTTTCTGGAGTGGAAAGTTTCCTTAGGAAACTCTCTGCAGTCAAGGTAAACATTCACTTGCTTGTTTCCTGCCATGAGTTCAAATTCCCCTTAGTAAAAATGGAAGCAGAAAAGGATTTTGAAACACTAGGATATGGGAGTTATAATAGATCATCCAGTTCAGGGTTCCATGACTCTCTGTAAAGGATCAGAAAGTAAGTATATTTTGCATTGCAGGTCACATAGTTTCTGTATCAACTACTAGACTTGGCAGTTGTAGCATGAAAGCATTTATAGAGAGTACACAAATGAGTGGGTACAGCTGTGTTCCAGTACTTTATTTTCATACACATGTACAGGGCCAGATATGGCCTGCCTGCAGTAGTTGCTCAATACTTATCTAGTAAGATCTATTTTTTTAATATAAAAATAATAGTAGCATGCCAGCCAGGCCCATGCTCTTGGAGTGCTCTAGAGGAAGAGGAAAACTGAAAAAACAAGAAACAAAATTAGATGTAACACAGTAGTATTAACTAAAATTAAAACATGCACCCACATTATAACACTACATATCTGTAAAAATTCCTAGAAAATAAAAGGCACACATGATATGACTTCTTCTAGGGACGTCAAGAAAATTGGGTGTGAGAAATTGGAAAAAAATATACAACACAATGGAGTAAACTTTGAGGGATCAATGAGTATATTTTGTTTTGATTGGAACCTTTAATGAACTCAGGCCTCTGCTGCTGAGTTTCACATCCAAAAAATGCTGAAAATAACATTTTAACACACACAAACACACATACACACACACCACAAACACACACACACAAACTTTTATCTTGATTTGAACCCAAAGAAAGACAACTATGTGAAAAGACTTCTAGGATGTGGAAGATCACTTCTCAACATGTAACTAATGACACAGCCACATAACTTAATTCTACTGAATATTTCTAATTCTAATAAACATTTGTTGCATGCAATCTAAATGCAGTATAGTGTGCCACAGTATGATTTCACAAACTGTAAATAAATATCACTTCTAGGAATTCCCTATCTGTTGATGAGGAGAAAACAGTACTTACATGCATGAAATTCAAGATGTGGTCTGTGAACCACTGCTGTGTGGTGAATATTTAACTACTGGCCTGGGATAGGATTAATACAATGATTGAGAGCAAGTGTTTCAAAACTTTTAGTGCAATTTGACTGTGCCACAGCAAATGGACTTGCTTTATTGAATGGGATACAGAGCAGGACAGATGTCAAATTCATATGGTGAGTTACAAATGGAAGGAGCTATGTAATTGTTGAGCACAGTAGGGCCATGTTCTGGAATAAGTCGCCAGATTTAGAAACTTTTGATAGGTTATAAGTCAATGTAATGTTTTCTTCATTGAGAAATTCTTATTTATATAAGAGCAAAAATCTAGTTGAACTAAATATTGTGATTACAGAAATAGTAAAACATACGCATCTCATAAAGGGTAATGATTTTAATTCAATTTTTTTTGTAGGCAATAATGTGGAAGCTGGTTAAAAACAACTGTTAAGGTATATAGAGATACATTGTCATTGAGGGGAAAGGTTTGGTGGAGAATATTTGAACTATGGAATAAACTCAGTGTTTCCAAGTTAAGCAACCAATTTGATACTGACCTAATATGGAATAGGATAACCAGTCCTTCTCATTTGTCTAATATTTTAGTCATTTAAATTATCTTCATACTGCTTTGCAAAGAAAAAATTCAACATGTTTTTTCATGGCTGATAAGGTTGAAAAGCAAAATCTTAAGTTAGAAGCTTGGAAGAAGACTGTTTCTGCAGAAAAGTTCCATGACTTAACGACAATTATTATTAAAGTAGTTGGTGGTCTTAATATTGCACATATGCCAAAATTTATTATAAAAAAACTTACAAATTTAGATAACATTTTGATGTTTTCCTGTCAAAAGAAGCTCCATGACTAATATTCGTGTATTCAGATCTCATTCCTTTCATTAAAATATAATTTAAATATCATCTTACCTCAGTTAGAATGACTATTATTAAAAAGACAAAAAATATCAGATGCTGTTGAGGATGTAGAGAAAAGAGAACTTTTATACACTATTGTTGGGAATATAAATTAGTAAAAACTAAAAGTAGAACTACAACATTATGCAGAAATTGCACTACTGGGTACTTATCTAAAGGAAATAAAATCAATATTTCAATAAGATATGTGCATCCCCATATTTATTGCAGCACTATTCATAATAGCAAAGATATAACCTAAGTGTTCATCAATAAACCAACGGATAAAGAAAATGTAGTGTCTATACACAAAGGGATATTATTCAGTCATAAAAATATAAATCATATCATTTGCAGTGGGATGAATGGAACTGGAAGTCATTATGTTAAGTGAAACAAGCCAGGCATAGAAAGACAAATATTGCATGTCATCGCTTATACATGGAAGCTAAAAAAATTAATCTCATGGAAGTAGAGAATAGATTGATTGATACCAGAGGCTGAGAAGACTGTGTGTGGCAACAGTGCAGGGAGATGAACAGAGGATAGTTAATGGGCACAAACATACAGTTAGATAAAAGGAATAAGTTCTATGTTCAATAGCAGAGTAGAGTGCTTATATTTAACAATGTATCATGTATTTCAAAATAGTAAGAAGAGAAGATCTGAAATGATAAACACAGAATATCACAAATACTCAAGGTAATGGTTACCCTAAATATCCTGACTGGACCATCACATATTCTATGCATGTAACAAAATTTCACACTTGTTCCATAAATATGTATAGTATTAATTACAAAAAAATTTTAAAAATACCATTTACTTTTAATTATAGTTGTATAGGAAAATTATGTAACTGATTATTGCTGAAGGATTGAAGATACATTTTGAAAACACATTACTGTTTTATTTTGGATTAAGGCTAAAAAATTGTTGTCGTGAGATTGCTAAAATGGCTCAGAAACTCAATTGCTATTTCAGTCAAAATTTTTCTTTAAATAAAGTTATTGAAGGACAAATAGTGACAACAACAGTAGGAATTTTCACTATTAATCACTTGTGAGATATACATACATATGTATATACATATATATACTTTTTTATTTATAGTTGTTGGCTCATAACTTTCATAGTCTTCTGTTTAATGTTGGAGTGCTTTAAGTTTCAGGAGCAGACTTCAGAAGATATATTCTCTCTTTCTGACCTTCCCCTGTCCTCTCTAATCTTCTCCCACCTCTCTGATTATGGGCCATAAGATCCTCCTTTTAGAAGGGGTCCAGCCATACCCTGGAGGAAGGAATGATGCACAGAGATGCCAAAAAGAATCTTAATAGACCAGCCTTGCTGGGTTTCCCCACTTGGTCTATTAGCATTATAGTAGATGTTAGAGATAATAACCTTTGATCCAGTCACATTTCTATACATTTGTCAATCATGCCTAGCCAATGGAGTCCTCATAAAATGCCTAAGAGGACAGGTTGTGTAGAGCTTCTGGAGAGCTGAACATGTGGAGGCTGACAGGCAGGTAAAGGAGAACTTGTCCATGTGCTAGGAGGGTGGCACACCCCAAATCCATGTGGATAGGAGCTCCTGTGCTCTTCCAGGCCTCATACTATATATATATATTTTTTCATCTGACTTTTCATATGTTTCATAAAACATATCCTTTAAAACATCCTTTGTTATAAATTGATCAAGATAAAGTGTTTCCTTGTGTTCTGTGAACTGCTCTAAGAAATAAGTCAAACTCAAATAGAGGTTTGTGTGAGAATACAACTTGAAGCCAGTCAGAAGTTCTGGAGGTGTGGAGTTTCAACTGCTTAGAAGGGGGTATTCTTGTGAAGCTGAGCCCTCAACCTATGGTTTCTGAGGCTATCCCCTGGTAGATAGTGTCAGAACTAAATTGAATTGGAGAACACCCAGGTGGTTTTCACTGCAGAATCAATTGCTTGCTTGGGGTATGGAGAGAAACCTGCACAGATTTGATTGCAGAAGTCTTCTGTGTTGATTGTTGTTGTTGAGAGAAGAGAGGAAAAACACAGCTTGAGTTGTTCTTTCCCACGCTCATTCCCCAATGTATACATTCAGCAAACACCAAGTATAGTTTCTGAAATTATTTTTTGTCTATAAATTTGTTCAGATTATATGTATTTAAATTTTGTTTTACATTTGCTAAATTTATCAGTAAACATTTTTGACTTCTAATGTGTATAATTTTCTGTTTCCAGTAATTTTTTTTAAATTTTCTTTTACAAAAGTATTTACTTGAAAAGGGCTGGAAATTTTGAAAATAGTCTGTAATACAGTTAGCTTTAGAAGCATCAGCATAAATAAATTGTATAAACAACAGATCATGACAAGTGCTAGAGTAAATGTGAAGACTAAATCACCAAGGCCTAAAGAGAGAGGGTAAACACTACTTGCATGACTCTTGAAAAATGCTCCAAGTGATTGTTACTTTTCTCATTTGATCCTCTGGACAGAGCCATGAAGTTGACAGAGATTACCATGCTTGAAGTTGTCTGACTCAAAGCCTTAACCATTTAGCACGTTATAAGGAAGGGTAACACTTACTGAGGGCTCCTCGTGCTGCCAGTGTACGAAGCTGGGGTCAGCTCTCCCTTTTGGAAGTTCTTCCAAGTAGCCTCTGCTTGCTTCCTTTATGTGGTTTCCAGATATTGTTTTAATGGAAACATGACTTATTAAGGAGTTTTATTTATTATTTAAAAAATTTTAAAAAATAGGTTCTTGGGGAAAAGGTAATATTTGGTTGCATGGGTAAGTTTTTTTATTGGTGATTTCTGAGATTTTGATGCACTTACCACATGAGAGCCGTATACAATGCACCCAATTAGTAGTCTTTTATCCCTCACCCATTCCCACCCTTTTCCCTTGAGTTCCTAAAATCCATTATGTCATTCTTATGCCTTTGTATCCTCATAGGTTAGCTCCCACTTATGAGTGAGAACATGCAGTGCTTGGTTTTCCATTCCTGATTTACTTTGCTGAGAGTAATAGTCTCCAATCTCTTCCAGGTTGCTTCAAATACCATTAATTCATTGCTCTTTATGACTGAGTAGTATTCCATTGTATGTGTATATATACCACAGTTTCTTTATTCACTCGTTGACTGATGGGCATTTGGGTTGGTTCCATGTTGTTACAATTGAGAATTGTGCTGCTATAAACATGCATGAACAAGTATATTTTTCGTATAATGACTTCTTTTCTTCTGGGTAGATACCCAGTAGTGAGATAGCTATATCAAACGATAGTTCTACTTTTAGTTTCTTAAGGAATCTCCACACTGTTTTTCATAGTGGTTGTACTGGCTTACATTCCCACCAGCAGTGTAAAAGTGTTCCCTTTTCATTGCATCCATGCCAACATCTATTATTTTCTGATTTTTTGATGATGGTCATTCTTGCAGGAGTGAAATGATATCACATTGTGGTTTTGATTTGCATTTCTCTGATCATTAGTGATGTTGGTCATTTTTTATATGTTTGTTAGTCATTTGTATGTCTTCTTTTGACAATTGTCTATTCATCTTCTTATCCCACTTTTTGATGGGACTGTTTGTTTATTTATTGCTAATTTGTTTGAGTTCATTGCAGATTCTAGATATTAGTCCTTCGTCAGATGTATTGAAGATTTTCTCCCACTCTCTGTCAGTTTTCTGTTTACTCTGCTGACTGTACCTTTTGTTGTACAAAAGCTCTTTAGTTTAATTAAGTCCCAGTTGCTTATCTTTGTTTTTATTGCTTTTGCTTTTTGGTTCATGGTCAGGAAATCTTTGCCTAGCCAATGTCTAAAAGAGTTTTTCTGATGTTGTCTGCTAGAATTTTTATAGTTTCAGGTTTTAGATTTAAGTCCTTGATCCATCTTGAGATGATTTTTGTATAAGGTAAGTGATGATGATCCAGTTTAATTCTCCTACATGTGGCTTGTCAATTATTCAAGCCTTGTTGAATAGGGTGTCCTTTCCCCACTTTATGTCTTTGTTTGCTTTGTCAACAATCAGTTGGCTGTAAGTATTGGGTTTATTTCTGGGTTTTCTATTCTGTTCCATTGGTCTATGTGTCTATTTGTATACCAGTACCATGCTGTTTTGGTGACTATGGCTTTATAGTATAGTTTGAAATCAGGTAATGTGATGCCTCCAGATTTGTTCTTTTTGGTTAGTCTTGCCTTGGCTATATAGGCTCTTTTTTGATTCCATATAAATTGTAGAATTGATTTTGTAGTTTTGTGAAGAATGATGTTGGTATTTTGATGGAAATTACATATACATACAAGAAACAGCACTATGAATGGAATAGTACCTCACATGTCAATACTAATATTTAATGTAGATGGCCTAAATGCTTCACCTAAAAGATACAGAATGACAGAATGGATAGGAATTCACCAACTATCTGCTGCCTTCAAGTGACTCACCTAACCTTAAGGTAAAGTGGTGGAAAAAGACATTCCATGCAAATGGTGACCAAAAGTGAGCAGGAGTAGCAATTCTTATATCAGACAAAAGAAACTTTAAAGCAACAGCAGTTAAGAAAGACAGAGAGAGACATTAGATAATGATAACAGGCTTTGTTCAACAAGAAAATATCACAATTCTAAATATATATTCACCGAACACTGGAGCTTCCAAATTTATAAAATAGCTACTACTAGGCCTAAGAAATGAAATAGACAGTGACACAATAATAGTGGGGGACTTCAGTACTCCACTGATGGCACTTAGGTCATCAAGATAGAAATTCAACAAAGAAACAATAGATTTAAACTATACCCTAGAACAAATTAACAGATATTTACAGAACATTCTATCCAGCAACTGCAGAATATACATTCTATTCATCAGCATATGGAACTTTCTCCAAGATAGACCATTTGATAAGCCACAAAGTGAGCCTCAATAAATTTAAGAGAATTGAAATTATATCAAGCACTCTTACAGACCACAGTGGAATAAAACTGGAAATCCACTCCATAAAGAACCTTCAAATACATGGAAATTAAATAACCTGCTCCTAAGTGATCATTGGTCAACTATGAAATCAAGATGGAAATTAAAAAATTTGTCAAACTGAATGCAAGTAGTGACACATCCTATCAAAACCTCTGGGATACAGTAAAGGCAGTGCTAGGAGGAAAGTTCAGAGCTCTAAATGCCTACATCAAAAAGTCTGAAAGAGCAAAAACAGACAAACTAAGTTCACACTTCAAGAAACTGGAGAAACAAGAACAAACCAAACCCAAACCCAGCAAGAGAAAGGAAATAAAAAAGATCAGAGCAGAACTAAATGAAATGGAAACAACAACAAAAAACAATACAAAAGATAAATGAAACAAAAAGCTGGTTCTTGAAACAATAAATAAAATTGATTGACATTAACGAAATTAACCAAGAAAAGAAGAGAGGAAATTCAAATAAACTCAAACAGAAATGAAATGGGAGATATTACAACTAACACCACGGACATACCACAGGTCATTCAAGGCTACAATGAACACCTTTATGCACATAAACTGGAAAACCTAGAGGAGGTAGATAACTTCCTGGAATGATATAACCCTCCTACCTAAGAAGAGGAAGAATTAGATACCCTGAAGAGACCAAGTAGCGAGACTGAAAATGGTAATAAAAAAGGTTTTATATTTTAAATCTCTGCATGTATATCTCTAATTTTTACTTCAAATATACAAGATACATTAGTGTGTGGGAAGTGGGTATATGTTTGATGTTCATGTAAGAAGTAGTATCTAAGGAGAGCACAGATTAAATTGTGACCTTATGTGTCATTTATTACAACAGGAATGAGCCAATGCTTTACCTTTTGAGGTGAGCAGATTGCTTGAATGGAGTTAGAATCCTTACATATGTCTTCAGCACAACAGTTTCACAGACTGCTGAGCAGAATTTAGACAGTACAGGGAAGTGATGGCAATGGCTAGAAGAAGAGTAGAAAGGGAGAGAAACAGGTTAAAAATGACACACATTCAGGAGGTGGGTTACTGGGAGCAAAATATAGCACCAGAAAAACAAGATCCACCAAATAATATAGTATAAAGCCATATTTACAATTTATGGACATGCAAACATATTAAATATATTGTTTAAGAGTACAGAAAATTTAAGCCAAGCTGCAAAGGAAGGCAGTTGATTCATGAACATAAAATTTAGGAGAGTGTCTACCAAGGAGGTGGTTCTTTAGTACAGGGGGTGGGGCCCACAGAAGAAGTCTAAGGTAACTACTGCTGTGTTTCTTAAGACACGTGATAGCTATGCTGGGTTTCTTTAGTTAATTCTCTTTCTGCTTCGAGTACACAGTTTATGTATTTCGTCTAGTGAGTCAGATATTTTATTTTACTTTATTGAAATAAGAAAAGTAACCGACATAGAAACCTTAACTCTTACTGATCATTTTTGAGAGCCTGGGCTTTAGTACTGAACCTTTTTCTATAAGGCTCTTTTCTATTTTTATTTTAAAAATAAAAATATTTTAAATAGAAAGTTTCTGTAAAGAAAGAACTGCTCCCTTGATCCCCAAGTTCAGATCCCAAACGTGAGAGCCTCTTCCATCCATATCAATATCCCCAGGCTGCTCTTCCCCAAAGCTAAGCCATTTTACTCACCTGGGAGCTCCAGTACTCTCTGTTCCTGCTAATCACAGCTGCACATCTTGGTTGTCAGCCCCTGAGCGGCCAATAAGATCAGGAGTAGGATAAACAAAGCAGAGATGGCTAAGGCAGTAGAGGCGTGTTTATGTTACCATGGGAACCTCTAAATGTTCTTTAAGGGGGTGGGGCCAAAAGCTAGGGGCAGAGTCAGAACAGCTGGGGCAGCAGCAAGTCTGATCCCTCCCCATGCAGTGATTTTGAGAAGCCTTTCTGCTTGGCTCCTCAGACCCAGCTCACCCCTCTGTCCTGAAAATGTGCCTCAATTAATTTCTCCCAAGAAAGTGGGATCTCTGGCTCAACTGAACAGATAGAGGTGAGATGGGTGAGAGGGAAGCAGGGGTGGAGGGAGTCAAGGGCTGTTGCTGGGTGTCTCTGGATCAGAGGCCACTTGAAAAAAGCTTCAGGTGATGTAATCACAAGTGGGGGTGGGGGAGCAAGAGGTCACAAGATTCAGATTGTGACACACCTGGAGTGGAGTTGGGGATTGGCCAGGCAAAGGGGCTTGATAAAAACCAGGTTGCCAGGGACTGAGCCTGGCAGAGGGAGGCTGGGCATGAAGGGATGGGGTGAAGGCATGGTGATTGTGTTCTGGCTCCTGCTCCAGGGCCCTTTCATGGAGACTTATCTCCCATGGTCTTCTTCCGAGGAAATTCTCTCCACCTTCTCGCCTCCATCCTGCCCTGACTCTCAGGCTCTGATTACAGTCTATAGTCTACAGCTTCCCTCGCCCCGTGTGTCCCAACCACAGCTTTCTCAGTTCCTGGCTGCAAGGGTTTTACATCCTCTACTCAATTTCCAAAAATTTCTCCTGGCACCAGCTTCTCTAGACCCAGCATCTTTGGTCTACCTGTCAATCCTCTCCTGTGTGTCCTGTCAGTCTGGAAGTCCAGATGACTATGATGAATATGCTGCTTGCATTTTCTGAATCACTATGTTGATGAGAAATGCGTCCTATCAGAGGTAACAAAGCTTCACAGCAAGGTCATTTCGAAGATGACAGTGAGGAGGACATAAGTGCTCTAGGATTAATATGTGAGGCTGCCACAAACATGCTGTAGTTTGCACATTCTTGCAGACAGGCAGAAGAGCCTGCTTGGGAGAAAAGCCTCAAAATCATGGCTGGCGTCTTGACAGAATTTATTCTGGCCCCCAGGATGGTGTAAAAAACACCTTCATGAGAAGGTGTTTTGCTGGCCACTCTTAACCACTAGAAGAAACGGATGCCATGACTTTGAAATATTGGAAAGTGAATGCAAAATGGAGAACCTCTGAAGACAGCAGAGCCCAATGAAGATAAATGGCATTGCTCATCATTGAAGTCAGGTAGCGTGATGCCTCCAGCTTTGTTCTTTCTCATTTGATTCTTAACATTGCCCTTTCAAACTGATTTGCTAGACTCTGCAGGTACCACATCACTTGGCACTGCCCTATTTCGTTGATTCTAAGGAAGCCAT
>CAUYLG010033519.1:0-28585 GCA_963573385.1 Cacajao melanocephalus | reverse complement strand
CCTGTGTCCATGTGTTCTCATTGTTTAACAGTTATTTATGAGTGAGAACATGCAGTGTTTGGTTTTCTGTTCTTGTGTCAGTTTGCTGAGAATGATGGTTTCCAGGTTCATCCATGTCCCTGCAAAGGACATGAACTCATCGTTTTTTATGGCTGCATAGTATTCCATGGTGTATATGTGCCACATTTTCTTTATCCAGTACTTTTTAAAAAGTAATTACACACTTAATGACTGACATAAATGCCTATTCTAAATAAAAAACCTACTTCCTGTAAATAGCTTTTTGAATGTTCTATCTACCATTTTTGCTTTCTCCCAACTAGGATTATTTATAAATTAATGAGAATGTCCTTAAGATCTTTAACCATAACCAGGTAAATTTGCAGCAACTCAAATTATACAGAGTACTCTAAGCTAAAAAAAAGACATTATGTTCAGATGATTTACATGAGAGTTCCCATCTCATAGGGCAAATGATCAAGAACTGACCTAACTTGGCCTTGGGAATTTAAGGAGCCCAAGTGATCTCTAGAAGACAGGAAGAGAGGAACACATGGTGCCACATATATTTACACAAGAGTGTGGGAACCAACTTCAGCAGATATTTCAAAGAATTTAGATTGGGTAAGTCTTTAAACAAACAAAACCAAAACAAAATACCAACTGTGAAACCTTAAAACATTCACTTTTCTACTCTGAGCTTTATATCTACCAATCACCAAACTGGAAACAAGAAGGAAGGTCCTGTCTCTTCCTATCATTCTGTAATTCTAAGGCAATGAAACAGGTAAGGATAATATTTAGACATTAGCCATTATTCTAGTTCATGCTTCATAACGGGATGGAAAAATGAGAGTGTTAATCAGAGCAACTTACCACAAGGCTGGTGTTGAATTTATAAAACCTCTGGACTGTTCTGTCACTGAAGCTATTGCACAGGTTTTTCTTTACAAAGTTGGGGTGGTTGAGGATATCATTTGCTACCAGGGGCTCCTACCAAGGCCAAAGAGAACAGAAGACATATGCCATGTAGTGAGCTGCAGGTGACTGGAGAACTGAGCTGCTCAGCTTTGTGACAAATACCTTGTGGGTGATGTGCTGCTGCTCCACAGGTGCATGTCCTTTTGGGTCGATGAGAGTTGGGTGCGCCACCAGATAACCCCTGTCCTCCATTATGAAGCACCTGTACCAAAACAAGTGATGCCCCTCATTCATATCAGCTGTTGTTTTTTTAAACATATTCAGAGAGCATTTATCTTGCTAGTCCTCAAACAAATTGGATTTATCCCAGGTTCTCAATAACTATTCATTGGAAAAATGAAGGGAAGCTTGCAGGCAGGTAGACAGGTACATGATTTTTGAGGTTGTGGATCACCTAGGATACAGGTAAAGGTGAGAGTTACATCTGACTCTGTGGTCACCTACATAGTTTATACAGAATGTGCCCACCCAGTCCAAGTAAGATGGACTCAGACCTTTTGCAAGGATGTATGAGTGGGAAGTTTCTTCTTTTTTCCAGGGAGGCAGATCCTGAAGGAAGTAGACTTAAGTACTTACACCAACAGATTTTAAGTAAACCATATAATTTCTTCTTCCAATGATAAATACACACAAAATAATAATATGCAGGGGATGTATAAAAATATATAGTAGTCCTTCTCCCTTATCTGTGGAAGATATGTTCCAAGACCCCCAATGGATGCCTGAAAGTGCCGATAGTACTAAATCTTATATATATGGTTTTTTCCTATGTATACTTACCTATGATAGTTTAATTTATAAACTAGGCCCAGTAAGAGATTAACAACGCTAACTAATAATAAAATAGAACAATTATAACAGTAATAAA
This sequence comes from Cacajao melanocephalus, assembly GCA_963573385.1. Lineage (NCBI taxonomy): Eukaryota > Metazoa > Chordata > Mammalia > Primates > Pitheciidae > Cacajao > Cacajao melanocephalus. The sequence goes on along the minus strand of CAUYLG010033519.1, from coordinate 26,736 downwards.
AGCTATGTGAATGTGGTCTTTCTCTCTCTATATTGTATTATGCTGTGGGTAACTGAACCTTTGCAAAGCGACACCAAAGATAAGAGGGGGACTACTATATTTGATAGAGACAATAAATGAAGCTAGAACTGCTTTAATCAAAACTATATTTTGCTTTATTTTACTTTACATTAGTGATATCAGTTTGCCAGGAATTCCACATTTCCCCATCAGGACCAATGACACGAAGTGAACCATGAGATGGAACTAAGAAAGCTATTTTTAAAAGCGGCCTGCATTAAATCAAGGGAATGCCCTTGCTTTGATCAGACATGTTCTTTTGAAATTCAGGAGGCAGAGAGTTTTGGTTCCATGGTCTCTTTCTGAGGAAATGTAAAAGGAACAGTCTAAGCAGCTGAAAATGTCACAAAGACTTTGGTTTAATGACAAAATGAACATCAAAAGTCCAACCCAAGAGTTCCCTCTGGTCTTTCTAGTACCAAAGATAGGGGAAGCCTCTAATTACTGACTTCCAGGGAAACAAGAGCTTTTGGTACATTCCATGCTGCAGTTATTTTTCTTGTTGTGTGCGGAGTCAGTCTGTCTAAATCCTAAAGAGCATGCATCTTAGAAAAATGAAAGAAGAGAAAAAGAACAAAAACCTTCTAAATAGGACACTCAGGCCATAAATTCAATTTCTAGTCTTGACCATTCAACTACAGATACCTGACATTTATTTTTAAATTTCTGTAGCTAGAAAGGAAATAGCATCCCTAAAGGGCTTACCTTATTTTGTTGCCACCATCTTGGTTACAAACTGGTAATAGGTCCATCAGAACTTTGTAGAAGTATCTGAGTGTGAAATCAATCCCCATCACAGCCACGGTGTGCCCGGAAGACAGCTGTGTACTTTAGGTGAAAAAGATCAATGAGAACCATAGGCATGGCTTATTTGAAGATAACTGACTGGTATAAAGTCATAGAAAACTTAGAAGGAACAATGTCTAGTCTAGTTTCTTTCCACAACATTAAGGTCGACTCTGCTCAGAGCACAGCTCATATTCTAGAACAAGACTCTCCTCGTCCATAGGCCAGTACTTGCTCCATTCCACCCTGCTACTCTCAACAGCCAAGGAAGAGAAAGTTGGGCAGGAAAACACGGTGCTAACATTTTTGGCTCTGTAATCAGCAGATCTGAAGTCAAACCTGACCCTGTCGCTTTCTAGATATGTGGCTTATGGAATGCTATTTAACCTTTCTAAGCTTCAGTTTTCTCATCTGAAAATGCAGTCAATAATAGTACCTACTTTAGAAGGCTGTTATTGGGATTAAATGAGATGGTGTATTTACAGTGAATACCTAAAAAAAAGAAGTTAAGCTAAAGAAAACTAAACGGTGAAGTTGAGCCCTCAGGCATGGGTTGATAATAAACTTATTACTCTTTCAGAGAAAATGCACTTCGAGAAATTGCTAGGTGTGTCAGAAGTGTGGACTTCTCACTTGGAACCTATGCTCTTTTTAATCCATGCTCATGGGTAACTGGGAGGGCATGTGCTATTTGACCAATGAACTCCCATACTCTTGTGGCTGAGAATTTGCAGTTTACTCAACATAGGGACTTTCTAAGAGCCTATCATTTCCCATCTGCCTGCCTAATTTCTTTATTTAAAAAATTCAAAGAAAAATCACAAAAATCTTAATTATTTCTCATAGCAATCTTATATGGTATTAAAATTTCCAGAAAACTGAAGCTTGGGGAAATTAGGTATTTGCCAAGGTCACATAGTGAATAACTAGTAGAAGCAGAAATTTATTTATTATTTTTGTAAGAGATGAGGTCTTGCTATGTTGACCAGGCTACATTCAAGCTCCTGGCTCAATCTCAAGTAGCTGGGACTACAGACAACCAACAATGCACTGGTGGAATCAGGGATTTAAACTTAAGTGTCTTCAACTCCAAAGCATATACTCTTAACCATGAAATTATACTGCCTTCTTAGATCTGCAGAGCATTCAAGAGTTTCCAGGCAACTTTACGTGACTTAATTATCTGTGAAAAAGCCAGAATGGAATCATAGTTCCCATTTTATAAATGACAAGATTAGGCTTAGAATGTCAAAAAAAAATAAGACAGATCAGATCACCTTTTATTTATGGTATAGAGAGACCAGCACCCACATCTAGCTCTTTCTACAATACTATAGCTACCTCAGTGAAAAATACCAAGTAGGTGTTTGGGTATAAGGCAATTTATTTCTAAACTTCCCTTGTATAACTGCTATCTGCTTCAAAATGATAAACATGCTCAAGCAACAGCATGCATATTGCCTAGGTAAGTCTAGGATTCATATTTTCACCTGCATTTCAGATAGGTACACACTGTTACCATAGCAACTCATAAAGAATGCCATTGGAAACAAACAAAAAAAATCACACCAAACCTACATTTCTAAGCACAACAGACCAGGTTGTTTATGATACTTCTGTGAGATTTTCACGGCCAAAGACACATCTAACCAGTCCTTTACTCAATGATTGTACTTCATCTCTAACAGCATCACCATTCTCCAAAGAATGCAAACCCAGATTCTCAGGGTACTAAAAATGTGCATGAAAGAATCACAAGAGAGCTACTATGAGTAACTGATAAGTGAGTGCTGAATTAGAAAATGCCTCTAATTCTCAGCCAAACCACTTCTGAAAACTGAGTGCATGGGACTGCTTCACGACAAGCTGAATATTAGCTTAAGCTTTCTCTTCTGACCTGTTAAAATGCCAGAAGTTTAAACCAAAAATAGCATGATAAAAATAACAGCCATCTATGTGGGACTCAACCTTTTAAGTACTGTACTATGCACTTGACATGCATCATCTCTAATTCTCATCCTATCAGTTCAATGCAGCTACTACAGCCTCTGTTTCACATGATGTCAGAGAGGTCACAAAACATTATTATAAAAGTGCTTAACATTTATTGAGCCCTTACCAGATACCAAGCACTGTTCTAAGAGATTGACATATCTTATTTAATTTAATCCTTAAAAATAATCATTTGAGATAGGCGCTAATCTCACTTTCCTAAGTGGGGAATCAAAGGTAAAAAGGAATTTGTTTATAGACATGCAAATAATAAATGGCAAATCTACTTTGTGGGAGTAGAACCACTTGTTAGGAGGGATGAAGTTCTCAAGCCGGCACCGAAGGCCAAAACCACCAGTAATCATTTGAAAAAAATACCTTTGCAAAGCCTATCTATCCATACATCCATCAAAGCCACAGTTGCTCTGCTTGAGCACCATAAGAGGTAGTTGACTTGCATTCTAAACTCTGTTGATTGAAAGATACTGACACAGAACAGAAAACCAAACACTGCATGTTCTCACTCATAAGTGGGTGTTGAACAAAGAGAACACATGGACACAGGGAGGGGAACATCACACACTGGGGCCTGCTGCTGGGGCTAGAGGAGGGCTAACATTAAGAGAAATACCTAATGTAGATGATGGGTGTGATGGATGCAGCAAACCACTATGGCATGTGTATACCTATGTAACAAACTTGTACGTTCTGCACATGTACCCCAGAACTTAAAGTATAATAATAATAAAAAAATTAAGAAAAAGAAAAATACACAGCTCTGAATAGTAAAATCACATTCTGGTAAGCAAAATAATTCAAATGACCAGATGCGTGGGATTGCATATTGTGCAGGGCCAGGGCAGACACTTATTCGGGGAATATACACTCACTGAGTGACTCAGGAGGCAGAATCTAGGATTTCAGCTGCCATTTCTTGCTCTTATTATATTCCAGTTAAACTTGTGTAGGTTCAACCCATGATGTAAAAGTAACCAAATGAGGGATTTGAACCTGGGTTTTTCTTTTTTTATTGAGACAGAGTCTCACTCTATAGCCCAGGCTGGAGTGCAGTGGCAGTGTTGGCTCACTGCAACCTCTGCCTCCCGGGTTCAAGTGAGTCTAGTGCCTCAGCCTCCCAAATAGCTGGGATTACAGACATGTGCCACCACATGGCTCTTTATTTATTTATTTATTTATTTATTTATTTATTTTTAAGTAGAGACAGGCTTTTACCATGTTGGCCAAGCTGGTCTTAAACTCCTGACCTCAGGTGATCCGCCCACCTTGGCCTCCCAAAGTGCTAGGATTACAGGCATGAGCCACTGCACTCAGCTGAACCTGGTCATTTCTAACTTGAAAATCCATCATATTTCCATCGTGATTCACTTGGACTGACACAATAAATATTTGTAAACAAACCAAATAAAAATTCTTCCACCCATTTGAATCCCAAGAAAAACATGTAAACATACATACACAAGCATAAACATCTGCCCCTACACTTCCCCTCCTGAACAAAAAAGAATATGCCTAGACAGAAAAGCGAATGGCTTTTGATAATAAGCTGCCAGGTGAGGAGAGCCAGTTAGGTCACCTAAAGACTAAGACACACCTGGGTTTTGATTCCCTGCACTATAACAACATTTTCAAGAGCCCAGTTCTGGCAGTTCTGGCCCATTTCATTGTAATCAAAGACCAAGGGGACTGCAGTCCCCTCAAAAGAAACAGCCTTTGTTTACTTTTCCTCCACTCATTAGAATATATGGGAGGGACGACAGGTCACTTTATTTAGACATCAATAGGCATGTGCTTTACACACGGTCTGTTAATGAAAACACTGAGGGATCTAAGTAACTGTTTACTTGTTTGCATGTGAAATATTATATGATGGGAGAAGCTGACAGAGTCAGACAGATACCATACCCTACAAAGCAGTCAACATTTGGCTGGCTGCAGGACCCTGTTTCCCACAGAGACATAGGCCATGGTATTGAAATTCCACACCTATGGCCTCCCAATTCTTGCTCCCAGTGAACTTCTGTTAGAGGGATTCTACTGAAGGTCAATCATTTGACATACAATGAGCACCAGTGAAAAGCATAGACTTAAGCAAGAAAATCTGTCTCCTATAAATGTTAAGGCATCATTACAGGTATCAGTCAAAATATGGTGTTTCTTGATTGCTAGGAAAAAACAGCTATTTGTATAATGAAGGGATTAAAACAATGTGTGTGACTTGCTTCCCCACCCAACATTTCACTGACATCTGTAGCTTAAACTGAAACCTTAAAAGCAGGAAATATAATGCACTCTAAATACATGTACAGTGATATTGATATAGCATTCCAGGAAAATCAATTTTCAAAAAGTAATTTTTCAAGAGATAGTTCAAGGGCACATTTTCTTTTTAAAAAAAGAAAACCAAATAAACAACTTATTTAATTCTAAAGAGTTAGACTCAACTACAAAAGGCAATAAATTTGATGTCTTGGTACTTTTTCTTTCTCTCTCTTTTTTTGGGGGGCGGGGGGACACGGTCTCACACTGTCACCCAGGCTAGAGTGCAGCCTCGAACTCCTGGGGCTCAAGCAAGCCTCCTGCCTCAGCCTCTGGAGTAACTAGGAATTCAAGTGTACACCATCATGCCTGACTAATTATTTTATTTCTTGTAGAGACAGGGTCTCACTATGTTGCCCAGGCTGGTCTGGAACTCCTGGTCTGAAGTGATCTGCCCACCTCAGCCTCTCAAGGTGCTAGGATTACAAGTGTGAGCCAATGAACTCAGACTGTTTTTCTTCATTAAAAATCCTCCTTCTCTTGGGAAATGCTCTCTGGCAATCATAATTGCCAGGCTCCTATTGATACTTCTTTCATCCGTTTAAAGTCGATGTTTCTTCAAACTGCTCTTTAGACTCCAACATCTTTTTTCTTCTCCATAAAGGTCATCATGGCTGCCAAGAACAGGGCTAACAGCCTTTCACTGACTCAATTTACACGGCCACCTTGTGAGATAGGTATCATTCCCATTTTATAGATGTAAGGAGAAAGCTAGGAAATTGAAGGTGACACAGAGAGAGACGTTCAAATCCCAGCCTGCTTCACTTCAAAGGTCATGCTTCAGCCTCTAAGCCTTGGTGCCAGTACTCTTATATTCAGATTTCCAAAATATACTTGATATATTTCAGAAATGGCTATAAAGTTAATTAAAGTATTACCTGGATGAATGAATTGTGTGACTGATTGTCACGACGTAACCAGCTCCTCCAACATCTAAGTAAGGACCAGTCAAAGAAATCAACCCTGGATTAGCAACTGCATGGAGATACCTAATAGGTAATCGAGACCGAAGAAAGTCATGTTATTTTAGAGTACGCACCTCTACTCTGTCCATTTCAAAGAAAAGTGAGCTCATCACTCTAAAAATATTTATGATAAATTACGTTTGTGTTACACTGAAATGCAAAAGGATTCTCGTCTTTTATATTTGACTGTAGCATCAACACAAGAAGCACAAAAAATCTGATATTCCTTCTCACTTTAAAAAGAGGCACTGAACTCAGTATATATCTGGGCATTTACTAAGATCTTAGTATAGTTTTTTTTTTTTTTTTTTTTAAGACAGGGTCTCATTCTGTCGCCCAGGCTGGAGTGCAGTGGCATGATCTTGGCACACTGAAACCTCAAACTCCTAGGCTTAAGCAATCCTCCCACCACAGCCTCCTGAGGAGCTGGGACTACAGGTGTGTACCACCATGCCCCTAATTTTTATATTTTTTTGAAGAGATGGGTTTCGCTATGTTACCCAGGTTGGTCTCCAACTCCTAGGCTCAAGCAATCCACTTGCCTTGGCCTCCCAAAGTGCTAGGGTTACAGGTATAGACGTTTTAGAGACAAACTAGAATTTCTGTGCTTATGTCCAATTGGCTCCCCTGCTATAGCATACTGTTAGCTTCTGCTTTTGAAAATTAAGTCAAAATGAAGCCTAGCAGTAAAAGAATGTTTTTTAATTTATGTGTTCATTGTTCATAGGTCATACATAAGCTGTAACTTGATTCCATAATCATGTATGGTAAAATGAAGTCTATCCACTAGGGACACATTTTGCATAAGGTAGGAATCCAACAAACCACTAGGAATTAAAATGGTCAAGCATAAAGAATTTCAGGCTCAAAATTTCAATGAAGAGATAAAAACACTGTAGACAGAAAAAAACCTCACACAGCTGTTGTTAATGCTGCATTGAAAAAACTATTCAGAAACATTTTTCACCACCACGAAAGTATCTTCTTTAGATTAATGGCCTGAAGTTGCTTTATTGTATGTATTTACCATGTCTCTCCAGGATTTGGGGGCATCCTTTGATAATGGAAGCCCCTAAAACTCACCATTGTCTCCTAGTAGGATCAAACGCTTTGTCCATGAGGGAACCAGGATAAATTCTGAGGACGCCATTGGGCGTTGCTATGTAACGGCGGACAATGTAAGTGTTCAGGCTACTCATTTCCATTTGTGTCATCCATTCATCTGTGACGTGGCTGGTAGCCATTACTTCATTTCTGACAGAGAACTGGGAAACAAAGGAAAACATAGCAGGGATCCTTTAAAACTCATATGAAAAGAGAGTGGGCTGCTGGCAGGGCTTCCCAAAGCTCTGTTGCAAAGAAGCCAAGCCCAATTACTTTTTAAAAATCTTTGCACAGCAGATGGATGCAGCCAAACTTGGTGAAAACAAAAGCTTGCAGAAATATAGTCAGCAGATATGTGATCACTCAATTGTTCACCCTAGCTAGGCTTTCTGCGTTTACGAAGAAAAATCCTATAGCAAGTCATTAATATACACACAATATACTTACCAACCCTAAAGCTTTATTCTTTACACTTTCTATTTATATTTATCTCAAGAGACAGCAGAGGCACTTTACCTCTTCCCCCCAGGGTAAGACAGGGCTGGGAAAGTTTCGCTAGTCTCTAAATCACATCCCCTCTAATATCACTGGGAACCACCGTTGAGTCTGAGGCTTGTAACAGATTCTCCATGTGGCCCACAGAGCTTCTTAATCCATCAGAAGGGTCACTGCTGACGAGCCTCCCCCTGGGCCACACACTCTGCAGCTCTCCAGCTGAGAGGCACAGATGCAGAGCTGGGATTCCTACTTCAAAGGTTCACTGCCAGCACCCCCTGCTGGGACTGTGGAGAGGGACACTAGAAATGGGGCCCCATGCCAGCACTTACTTTGAGGCCCGGGTTAGCAATGAGGCGAGTGTTGTCGCTGAGATAGGCGGTGTAGTGCTCCACCATGCGCTTTGTCTCTGGCTGGCTGAGGTGCTCATAGGGGGAGGAAAAGCTGCCAGCAGACAGCATGACGGTTGGACTTTCTGAAAGAGAAGCAAACAGAGCAGACCTGAGAATGCAGAGTCTCCATGTCATCCCAAACAAAAGCATCACTTGGGCTCTGCCAATCTGTCAGAGATGGTGGCTTAGTATCTTCCACCAGAAAACAAAGAGCCCAGCGCTGAGAGGAGCTAAAAAGGAAAAAGGCCACATTCTCTCCCTTCAGGGAGCTTACAGTCCTAAGAATGAACCGCTGAAGACATGTACCAATAAACACAAGCGCTGGGAGTGAAGATTCTTCAAACTATCTGAGATCTATATATAGTATCTTAGGAGGAGTGAGGGGACAGCTTCTGACATGCATGAAGCCAGCCTGGATTAAATCTAGGCTTCACCATTTCCGCGCTGTGTGATGTTGGGCAGGTAGTGTTTCTTTCATCTGCATAGTGGGGAAGATAACAGCAGCAACCTTATAGAGATATGGTGAGAATTCAATGAGTTAATATTTGTAAAGCAAATGAGTATTAACTACTATTATTCAAAGTAATAGTAATATTTAAGAAGGAAAGATGGAACAGTGAAATCAATGCAAAAATCAAAAAATTATTCACTCAGATGGTGGCAGCAAAACTTGACATAAACAAAAGCTTCTAGAAATACAGTAGTAAATGTACACGTTTTATTATTGGTCTGATCTAACAGGAAAACCTTCGTTCTCTATTTAAGATAAAAATCCTCACAATGAATCACAAAAGAAAAACATTAAATATTTGTCTTTGAGATTTTCTACTGTTCAACCTTACTATATTTTCAGAAGTTTTAGAAAGCACGATCACGTGTCCTGTCTCATTTAACACGTAGGGCACTTTCTACGTCTTTTGTTAGTTCTCACACGTCGTGTTTTGTCTCCTTCTAGCCTAGTGATCTCTGATTGTGCTGAACATTGTACTTAAAAACTCATGTGCAGAAATAGCTTGAGGCCTAAGAAGATGGGGGGAATCTTTCTCCAGAGAGGATTGTTGCTTCATCCTGTCCAGTGCCACACTGTAAGATGTAGCAGGTGGGGTGCTGGAAACGGTTCCCAATTAGGAGGCAGGATACTGACCTAAGCACTGCGTGACTTCAACTAATCCATGACCATCCTCTTTCAAAGGCTAATGGCTGAAGTTCCCCAAACCACTCAGATGATAGGAATCCCAAGTCAAGGCTGGATTTAACTTCAGGCCTTCCCTAAAGATGTAGTCTTTTAGAATCTCTGCTAAAAGCAGGTATGTGTGTGGGGCTGGGAGTGAAAATAGTACTTTCATTTATTAGAGTCTCTACCTTTAGTGGACCCTGAATTTGATTTTTGTTTCTCTTCCTTGCCTGAAGTAGCTACTTAAAGCACTGTTTAATTTCACAGCTGTTTCTTCTGGATTGGTAGATATGTGCACTGCAGAAGTGGCTTTGAGTGTTGGCTCTCTTCTCTGGGTTCTTATTTTCTCTGAGATTTTTGCCCAGTAATTCCTCTATCATGTTAGCTCTGATGCCTTCCAGGATTTTAATTCAGGATTATGTTTCCATCCAGGAATTTTATTAAATAGTTGTCCTCAGTAGGTTTAGAATCACCTAGTCTGCTATTTCTGGAAAACATTAAGTAATGTTATGTTTCATGTAATTCTGATGATATCTTTATGGGCTACTTTTATTATTATATTAATTAACCAAAGCAAAGACAACCAGAGGCTGGAAAAGGTTAGGGTGCTTAGCAGCATGCTGTGGATTCATGTATATATTCTTGTGCAGCCCCTCCATGCAAGGACGTGCCAGAAAGAGAGGGTAGTTCCTGAACTCAAAGAAGTTAGGATCCAATTGGAGTGACAGGTGATAAGGAAAATAGAGAAAAATGACAACGTAAGAATAACACAATAATATAAGAAGCGTCAAAGGCATATATCCTCTTCAGAGACAAGAGAGTCGCCATGGGGCTGGAGTAAAGAGAAGGAGAGATGGCTTGCGGAGCGGGTCTCTTTTGTAGTGACAGAGACTGGCATTTTAGAAAAGGCTAGAGCAGTAAGATGGGTTGAGCACAAAGAGAGAGAAAGAATCAAGATACAGGACCCAAAGCTTTGTGTCTAGGAGGTAGACACGCTAATTTATACACACATATACATATTTGATTGCCTTAGATGATGTACTCTTAAAAATTACTCTTTGTCTCTTTGTGTACCAGGATGATGTGCTTCCATCAGCTCACTTCAACACAGGTGACATACATTTAAGACCTGGCCTTTAAACCCCCACATCAATGAAATCAAATGGAAACCACTTCTTTGCCATTGCTTCCCATATTTCCCACTCCCTTTTTATGGTATTTTAATTATCTTGGTTCATTTTCACTGCCAACTGATCCTAACTAAGATGCCCTTGATTACCTCTTCCCCTTGTCCTTGGGCCTTACCATCCAGGTGAGGAAGGGTGGCAAGAGCTCCCAGTGAAAGTCAGACACTGGCTTATGGTCTGTTTGTTAATTGTATATAAAATAATTGAGTTCAGAGGCCAGGTGAATGGCTCACATCACACCTATAATCCCAGGACTTTGGGAAACTGAGGCAGGAGGATCACCTGAGGTCGGGAGTTTGAGACCAGCCTGACCAACATGGAAAACCCTGTCTCTACTAAAAATACAAAGTTAGCCGAGCATGGTGGCACATGCCTGTAATCCCAGCTACTTGGGAGGGTGAGACAGGAGAATCACTTGAATCCTGGAGGCGGAGGTTGTGGTGAGCTGAGATCGTGCCATTGCACTCAGGCCTGGGCAACAAGAGCAAAACTCTCTCTCAAAATAAATAAATAAATAAAAATTAAGTTATTAAACTACATTATCTGAATAATCTCTATAAGGCAGTGCTTGCTGTCCAACTGAAATACAATGCAATCCACAGATGTAATTTAAAATTTTCCAGTAGCCCAATTAAGAAAAGCAAAAAGTGGCCCGGCATGGTCGTGCTTATAATCCCAGCACTTCGGGAGGCCGAGGTGGGAGAATCACCTGAGGTCAGGAGTTTGAGACCAGCCTGGCCAACATGGTGAAACCCCATCTCTACCAAAAATACAAAAATTAGCCAGGTGTGGTGGCACACACCTGTAATCCCAGCTTCTCAGAGTCTGAGGCAGGAGAATCACTTGAACCCAGGAGATGGAGGTTGCAGTGAGCCAAGATCGTATCACTGTACTCCAGCCTGGGTGACAAGAGTCAAATTCTGCGTCCAAAAAAAAAAAAGGCAAAGCAAAAAGTAAGTTAAGTTAATTTTAATAATATGCTTATGGAATCCAGTATATGCACAATAGCATTATAATTTTAACATGTCATCAATATAAAAATTAAAAATGAACTTCACACTTACCATACACCTAAATTTGGACTAGCTATATTTAAAGTGCCCAGTAGCTACATGTGGCTAGTGGCTGCCATACTGGAAACTGTAGCTATGGGAGATTATGCAAAGGAAATAAAAAATCTAGGCTTGAGCTTCTTTTGTATCAAAAAAACGACTGTACTTTACTGTCTCAAATTTCAAAACAGTGACCTAATTTTCACCAGCAGTTGTATTTAGCTTGCTCACACAGAACTTAAAAGAGACATGTACACATTAGCATTTCAGTACAGCATTTCTTAAAAATATGAAATTTTTAACATACTTTTTTTGTATAAAAACAAACAAAACCCCAAAGACCAAATAAAAACGAAGAAATATAAAATTCTGCCTTCTTGGATCAACATCACTGGCTCTATCCAAATTGTCAACACTGCTGGGAGGAGTCCCAGAAGAGACCACTTAGTCCAGCCTGCTCCTCTGATCTCACGTCCAGGCAGAACTCTCTAGGATGGAATTTAAGGGAGGAACCCAAACTCGAGTGCTATCATTTGGAATTTAGAGACTGCAGACTTCTAGCCTTGATTCTATTCCCATCTGTTCCCTTTCTTCTCAGTTTGCCAGTTGTGTGATGATTCTTAGTTATTACCTGTTTTGAACCCTAAGTCTGTTCAACAGTGAAAAAGAGAATACCCATTTTAGTGTACTGAGAGTAGTTTGTGGTATACAGACAACAAAGACCACAAATGCCTAGTATGCATCTGGCACATGGCAGACCAGAGGTGCATGAGTCAAATCGCAACTTTGCTACATTTTATGTGATCTGGGGGGAAATTATTCATCTCTGGTAAACTCAAATTGATCACATGTCAACCCAGGTGAAAAATATAAAACATCTGGTCCACGATAAACGTGAATTCCTTTTTGCTTCCTTTGAATTATATTCGTATTCCTAAGCCCTTCTGAAGATAGGGATCTGTGGTAGATTTCTGTTCATAATGCTACATAGATTCCTTTGGAGGCATTTTATTGTTATTCTACCCCATGCCACCTCAATATGCCCATGCTTATACATTTACCTTTACCTTTAATGGGGCTGTATCTGTGCCTCCTTCTATGGACTCTGGGCTACTGAAAACTCTGTGTCTAGCATTAGAAGAAAGCTGAAAGTGACTAAGGAGTGTGAAAGCTAAGTTCTCTTCATCGAGCCTAGGCAAACTCTAGTGGTGTAATTTATACTCCAGAGACCCCCTAGAAGACCAGGCTGAAGTTAGAACTTCACTCAATATAAAACTTGTCTTTTTTATCTTCCTTGTCCTGTTTCCCTCACCTTCTCGTTGGCTTCTCGAAGCCCATCCTGTATAAATCACCAGCACACAAACCCTTGTCTCAATGTCTGCTAGACGATGTGATTCTTGGCTAGGCTTCCAATCATTTTCACATTTGTATCCCCGAAGAAGCTGACTCTCAGGGCATTCAGTATCTTTTTTGTGGGTGTGGGGTGGATGGGATTCAAAAGGATATTTACAGTGAGCTGCTAAGAGTAAGAACGTGAAGGAAGTGTAAGGGCTTTACCTAGGGTTGCCAGCTGTTTGAAGTGGAGGCAAGCACTGGGCTGGCCCAGGAGATCCAGCCGGTGGTACAGCAGCTTGCTGCTAGGAACAGTGTTGAGGTTCTTCAGTTGTTTCACAGGTACTTCCGGTTGTATCACCACAATACACAGAATAAAGGAAGTGTCTTGTACCTGTAAAAATCAATAAAGAATTTCTAACATAGAAAATGAGGGTTCTATGGAGACAGGGACTTTGCATACATTATTTTCTGCTGCCTCTCTATCTTCTATCCTCACATGGAAAGTGTCCATTAAATAAATGGTGAATGAATGAAGACAGGAGGATAGGGTGATAGAAAGTATCTAATTTTGTGTTTTCTGTTTTCTCTTCTTGTTGAAGGGACTTATGTAACAGAAAATCATGGGTCTAATGAAAGGACAGGAAAGGAATCCCTTTGAAACTGTGACCCTAGCCTTTTTGTGCTAATGTGGGTTAATGAGCACAAGCCAGAACAGGACATAATAATACAACACTTATTTCTATTTGGATTTGAAATGCCCTTAAAAATACGTAATTGGTTTTGGAATAAGTGTTCTGAGAATTGACTATTTTTCAAGCTATTAGTGAATTTTCACTTTAAAAGAAAGGATTCAGGAGCAGCCAATACAGAATCTAGTTCATTCATTCTATTCCAACTAACTCTTTCTTTTGTCCTGGATGGAAAAGACCAACATCACTACTTAAACTCATGAAAAACACAAATCCTATGGCACCCCTGCAGAGTATGCCTGATTTGTCATTTCAGACCACCCTAGGCAAGTGTGCCACAGCTTAAGTCTAATTTATTAAGCTCATAAGTAGTATTTTCAGATTCACTTTGTGCCTAGAAATGGATGCTTCAACAAAATCTAGTAGGGCCACTGACCACCACAGAATCAAAAGTCAATCATCAGTCTACCTAGGTGTAGCTGCTTGAGAAAGACTTAAGAAAAAAAAACGCCAAACTTCTCTATTATAATCCTATTATATTAGAAGGAATACAGAACCTATTTAAAGATGGTTTACAAATAAACGAGGAGGGTGATGACTAGCGAAATCAGAACTAAAGAACAGTGCCTTATAAAGCAGCTCATGTGATTTACTTAGTGAAGTAAAAGTACAAGTTAGATGAAGGAGAAAATTATAACTAGTCAGGTTAGAGTTAAGTGAAATTTAGGATTTGTGAGGATGGCTGCAGAAGCAATTTGCATCTTCCTGGAATTGCTTTCAAGTACTGCTGGCAAAGATAATCAATTAGATTAACAAATTTAATCCTCTTCCTCTATTCTCCAAATTGTAAATTGACAAGGTGCTCTGAAGTGGCATTTACTATTTTCTCTCTTCTCAATCTCACAGTCATCTTTTAAGTTTGTTTTCCTTTGTTGTTTGTTTCAAGGAACCAAAAGACAAAACCCTACCAGAACGACTAGAATATGATTTTATAATTGGGTCTGTTCTGTAAGAGAAAAATAAAGTTACTCTAAGCTTCTAAAAGTAGCGCTTCATAAATAGTTCTTAGGAAAGCAGATTTCAATATAGGTCTTTCTATCATGTTCTTAGCTGAAAAAAATAGTCTCTGCATTAAAAGGAACTACATTTCTAGAAGGGTGGTCTATGGCTTGGAAGTGGGTTTTTTTTTCACTGATTATAACATGGGATCCATGTTTTGAAGTGAAGCAGGCCCATGTAACATGGGAACATGTGAATACCTTCTAGGAGTCAATACTTCTGTCAGAGCAAACAGCCTCTCAAAATGCTAAAAAATGCACTTGGGTTACACAGTGACAAAGTAATCTCTTAATGTGCTAACATAATCTCTCAAGTTATATTTAAATTGATTCAGTGAAATAATCCCTCAATATCTGCTATATCTATGGATGCTAAGCAGTTTAGCCAATTATTCTCAGGATAAGCTAACTCTATTTGGATTATATTAGGAGAAACCATTTTATTTTTTTAGGACAAGATGAATATCTACCTTCCTCCCCAACAAAGTAACTCAAGAGACCTTAAAAATATTTACCGTTAATAGTTAACCAGCCTAGCCTTTTTTTTTAAGTCTCCAGTCTCATTATTTATTACATCCTTAAGTTTTCACTTACAGTGTTCTGCTCAACAATTTTAGAACTCTGAGAAAGCTAACTCTGCTACCTGAAGTGACTACATGATTACTACATCCAATAGCCAGAATTTACTAGCATCATTGAAAAAAACATGCTAACACTGGAGCTCTTTACTGTACCAAGAAGTCCACACAAATGTCTACATTTCCCCCTTTCCCTTTTAATGACCACAACCATGCAGATACTTTCCCAGGATATAACTGAGTTGATTTCAATCAGGATATGCTGGAGGTAAACAATCTCTAATTTCAAATACAAAAGTCTGTTTTCTAATTGAGATTTTTGGTGGCTGGCTCACCCTTTCTGACATGAAAATTAATTTATCTTTAAAAATGATACAAATATAAGGGGAGATGGTGCTATCATTCTTAAAAAAAATTCTGAAAATGAGTTGGCTAACAGAATTTCAAAATAGGCTTTGACCTTCCTCAAATCTGTATTACCAAACAATAAACTACCAGTAGAATTAGGCTTGTAAACGTTTCTCAAATAGTTTCATTTATTATTTGTAAACATAAGTTTCTCAAATAGTTTCATTTATTATTTTGTTTGATTCATTTGTATTTTAGTAATTGCTATTGCCATCAAGAAGGCTGGAAGAGACTCCTGCCTAAAGGCATTCTGGCTACTCCCAATTCCTCTTTCCTGATCCAACTGATACAGGCACAGACACTGTATCAAGTAGCTGTTTGACTGTCTGCATCTGCCACCAGGCTGGATACTCTATGAAGGCAGAGAGAGTATCAATCTTCTTTATCCTTCTTAGTACACAGAAAATGTTCAATAAGTAGTTTGTAAAGGGATGATTAAATGGATCTATTTGGAGTCAACAGATTAAATATCAGATTTTTCCATCCAAGAAAAATCTCATGTATGACTGTATTTTATGTTCAGTGATTAAAATTTGATGATAAACATAAAAGTCTACTCTCCTTTTGGTCACGTATAGTATTTACGGTCCTTCAGTTGCATTGCTATGCTACGTTGGGAAGGAAGAGGAGAGAAGAGAAACACAGGTAGTGTGAACAGTGTGTGTTAGATCCTCTTTCTCTAGGATTCTTTGAAGCCTGGTGTCTGAATGAATCTGGTAAGAGAAAGCAGAAATGAGTGCCACAAGTTATGACCAAACTATCCATCTGCTTGTGTTGAACATGAATAATCCAATTTCTTGTCTTTTCCTTAGAGAATATCAGAGGGTATTTATGCTTTCATGTCTCCTTTTAAACTCCCAGCCTCTACAATCTGAGCTGAACTGAAAAAAACCAACTGGATATAATGTAAATGTGCATTAATAGGGTAGTGTTTAAAGAAATTTGGGTCATCTATACAATGCAATACTATATAGCCATTAAAGCCATGTGTGAATGTATATACACACACAAATATATACGCCGGTCTGTATATACACATTTTCTGGAAATTGATCTAAGTGGCTACTTATGGGGAATGGAAAGTCAAAGGAAGGAAGGAAATGAATAGTTTGGTACAATCACGGCTCACTGCAGCTTCAACCTCTCAGGCTTAAGTGATCCTCTCACCTCAGCCTCCTGAGTAGCTGGGAATACCAGCATGTGTCACTGGCTAATTTTTACATTTTTTTATAGAGATGGGGTTTTTTTTGTCATGTTGTCCAGCCTGGGGATAGTTTACTTCCTACTTTATGTCCTTTTATATGGTTTGACGAATTCATCATGAACAATGACCAGTTTTATAAACAAAAAAGGAAAAAATAATTATACACATCTGTGGAATGTCTTCTTTCCGCAATCACTTTAAAAACTGATTAGTCACATTATGAGACACATTCTCAGACTCAAGTACCACCCCCTGCCCTAGAATTCCCACATGAAGAAGAGTACTGTACCCTGCAGCTCTTCAAGCAAAAACAACTTCCTCTCACTCACCATCTTCCAGGCATAGCTAACATTGTAGGCTTCCTTTCCAGTTTCTCTCAGCTTGTTTATGTGCCAAGACAGGGATGAGTTCACAGGGACTGCGATAATCTGGCTGCCCAGAGGGAGGCTGTGTTGGCAAATAGAATTAAATATTTCAGGCAAAAGATAAAATTAAGCACTTAATTAAAGGCAAGGAAGAAGCTGTGAGTCAATGGCCACCTCCTGATTTTGAATAGCAATGAAACTCATCAGTTTTGAAAGAGATAATGTGAGATTTTCAATTCCGTAAAAGCATTATGTCAGCTCTGCATTAAAAACATTCCTTATTCTCCATCCCTGCTCCCCAACTCTAATTCTTTCCAGAGACTAACTTGTCTCAAATCACTCAGTCATTAAATTTCAACCAATGAGCACAAAACCTCATTCCTCTACAGGTTACCATCTGCCAAAATAATGTATCACAGTTGGAAAAGATCCAATCTGTTTTTTATTTTAAGAAAAAACAATGTATAAGATTGTGCTGTCAACTTGGAATGGACACTACTTTGCCAGGCTATTTTTTTCGCAAGTGCAATAAAGCTGGTCCTCAACTTAGCCTTTTATTTTGCCAACATTTTTCAATTTGGTATAATTGGAACCTTTTTTTGAAAATGAGATGAAATATATCTGATTTTACAATGAAAGTCAATGTGAACATAGAATTTCACTTACAAGACATTATTCTCAAATAATAGCTCCAAGAGACCTTATCTGTGATACAAAGTAAGCAAAATCATGGGTGCTATTCTTATGAAAACATTACTGAGAATACTTTCAATAACATTAAAATAATTTGTTTTATATTCTAGAGTAAATACTCATATGTGGCCTTGATGGGTCCCATTCTCAGAGAAAAACAATCCTATGACCCTCACCTTTTCCTTACCTTAGGATATTTTGCCGAACTAATTCAAACTTTGGAATATTTTCATAATGTATGATGTCGGTATGAAGTGGGGCCTCTGATAATAAATATGGCCTGGTAAGAGATGGATGCATAAGTGTATATCCTGCAATAAGAAAACAAAATGCATGCTAATAAGAAACATGTTGTAGGAAGTTCTGAATCACTGTTTTGAAATATGGGGTACTCTGGGCTGGCTGCCCAATACTCAACTTCTCATTGTGCAACTCACCAGTCCAATAAAAACTGAACCTGTTTTATATGTGCTTACATAAAACTCTTGAAGCATGGAAAGATGTCTTAAATTATCAAACATCTGTTTAATCAAGAATATTTTGGAGGTATTCATTGTTTTTTGTTTCATAAAACATTCTAATCTACCACATAAATCTTAACTCAAGTAAATCTAAGATAACAATTTAGTAAAATAAAAAAAAAATGATCCAAAGGATAACATTTTTTTTTAAACTTTTTTTCCCTTCAGGGTACATGTGCAGGTTTATTATACAGGTAAACTTGTGTCACAGGGGTTTGTTGTACAGATTATTTTGTTACCCAGGCACTAGGCATAGTACCCAATAGTTATTTTTTTTGCTTCTTTCCCTCCTCCCACTTTCCACGCTTAGGTAAGCCTCAGTGCCTGTTGTCCTCCTCTTTGTGTCCATGTGTTCTCATCATTTACCTCCCACTTATAAGTGAGAACATGCAATATTTGGTTTTCTGTTCCTGAGTTAGTTTGCTAAGGATAATGACCTCTAGCCTTATCCATGTTCCTGCAAAGGACATGATCTCATTCTTTATTTTTTCTTTTGAGACGGAGTCTCGTTGTTGTCACCAGGCTGGAGTGAAATGGTACGATCTCGGCTGTCTGCAACCTTTGCCTCCCGAGTTCCAGCAATTCTCCTGCCTCAGCCTCCTGAGACGCTGAGATTACTGGTGCCCACCACCAAGCCTGGTTAATTTTTGTACTCTTAGTAGAGACAAGGTTTCACCATGTTGGCCAGGCTTATCTCGAACTCCTGACCTCAGGTGATCCACCCACCTCAGCCTCCCAAAGTACTGAGATTACAGATATGAGCCACCACGCCCAACCGATCTTATTCTTTTTTTTTTATAGCTGCATAGTATTCTATATGTACTACATTTTCTTTATCCAGTCTACCACTGAGGGACATTTAGGATGATTTCATGCCTTGGCTATTGTGAATAGCACTGCAATGAACATACACATGTCTTTATGATAGAACGATTTATATTTTTTGGGTGTATATATATATATATATATATATCCAGTAATGGGACTGCTGGGTCGAATGGTAATTCTATTTTCATCTCTTTGAGGAATCATCACACTGCTTTCCACAATGGCTGACCTAATTTACATTGCAACCAACAGTGTTCAAGTGTCCCCTTTCCTCTGCAACCTCACCAACATTTGTTATTTTTTGACTTTTTAATAATAACCATTCTGACAGGTGTAGGATGGTATCTCATTGTGGTTTTGATTTGCATTTCTCTAATGATTAGGGATATTGAGATTTTTTTCATATGCTTCTTGGCTGCATTATGTCTTCTTTTGAAAAGTATCTGTTCGTGTCAAAAGATGACATTCTATGTGTCATTCAATCCTTGAGTCTAATTTCCTGATGTTATAAATAACTGTTCTCTACTCCTCAAAGAACACAGAAACACATGTGTAATTTGGAGATTTACTCTGCCATCTTTACAGTGTTCTACTACAAATGAGCAATCTTAGGCACAATGCTTTTCTTTATACTTTCATTTCCCTATTTTGTTTGCAGAATATCTGTACCTTTCTTTAGGTTTCTAAAAAAGCATTCTTAGGATGAACAGTTAACAAGATTACCTTTGTCATCTATGAGGAAAGTATAGGAAGCCAAAGAGTCTTGGTAATATGTCACGTCTTCAAGAATGTAAGCCAGATTCACATCCACACCTACAATTCCCAGAAGTAGGTTTCCGAAATAACAGGGTTTACTCACAGTCATGATTAAACCTATGGGTTAAAAACAAAATAAATCTAAAGAATAGCAGAGAAACAACTGGACAAAGACTGGAACTGTGCTCCGGTGAATCATGAAGGCTTCTATCAGCTGTCTCAATTTTGTTTGGAAGAAAAGTTTCCCACGTGATCCAGTAATCAAGCACTGCCTTTGCAGACAGCCTAATAAATGAGTTTGAGTGGAAGGAAAAGAGCGTCCTTTGGCAGCTCATATATCGAGCAGTTAATTTAAATGAAGGCAATTTCTACGTTTTCCACTACTTTTTCACCTAAAAAGACAAGACAAGACAATCAGTGCAAAATAGCAGCACTAAATACATTTTTGTATTTCCTCAAGTGGGTAGATTCAGGTGAACTTGAAAGATCAATGGGCAATGAATCTAAAAACTGTAGTTATAGTCCAGCTGTACCCCTTTTGTATTGTACAGGTGACAGCAGACATAATTTCTCTGAGCCTTGGTTCACGCATCTGTTTTTTTAATTTTAATATTTTGAGATGGGGTCTCACTCTGTTGCCCACGTTGGAATGCAGTGGTACGATCATAGCTTACAGTGGCCGCAACGGCCTGGGCTCAAGCAATCCTCCCTCCTAAGCTTCCCAAGTAGCTGGGATTATGGGAATGAGCCACTGTGCCTGGCTCACACCCCTGTTTAAAGGACACAGCATTGACTGCTTTACTGAGGAAATGTCAGATCAAAAGAGACTGTGGATAAAGGAATGCTTAAAAGGTATTATTACTATACCCCATTAATGCATCCTTTAAAAAAATGTGAAGACAAGGGGAAAAAACTTAGAAAGGTACAGTATCTGAACATACAGAACTTCCAGTAGCTGAAGGAGAAATTAAGCTTCAAAGGAAGGTATTTCCAGTCATTCAGGCCAGAAGTTCTCAAAATTTTATGTAAGGGGTCAGACAAGAAATATTTCAGGCTTTGTGGGCTACAGTCTCTAGTGCATATATAAATATATATATATATATATATATATATATATATATATATATATTAACCTTTTCAAAACATAAAGACCATGTTTTGATAACCAGACCATTAAAAATAATAACAACAATAGGATAACTAGGGAAAGGGCAAAGGACACGGCAGAAAGAGAGAGCACAGATGATGGGTCAATGCATGACCCCGAGATTGAGACACCTGGTTTCTCCTCCTGGCTTCCCTGCTGGGTTTGGTAAGCTGTGCTACGTCTTGGAATGAGTCTCTCCACGCATCAGATGAGGAGGTGAGATAAAATGATCTTTACGATCCCCAGCAATTTTACAATCCTATGGCTCTAAAGAAAACTCTAAACAAAAAGATGGATTGTTTATCTTTATCTTGATTTTGTGTTTTCCTGTGTTTGATGTCATGTTCATGTCTATCAGCCTATCAGAAAGCCATTCTTCTAGAAACACCCAGTAAAGGGATTTAACACTCCTGAAGACTTCTACAAAGAATAAGCTTCTACACAGAGAATAGCATATGATGTCCACCTGAGGTATTATGGAGTTGCTATGGTTGCACAGGCCAACTAAATGCACCACTCGATAAAAAGAAGTGGCCACATCACTGAAAAAGCTTCTGAAAAGTCATGCAACGGGTCTCTATTATAGTTTCAAAGGCATTTTTAAGCAGTTCACATTTAGAATGCTATCTATCTGTTTTAAAACGTTTAAAAATAACAGGTATTTAACAAGGTTTTAGAAATGCATTTTGGGGAAGGTTTTTGCTCACGTCTCCCAGGATAAATAGGTGGTAAGCAGCAGGAACAGGCTGTGAGGACTAGCATGAAGACAGAGGTCACCATCTGCCCACCACAGTCCCCTGAGCTTTAGTCTAGGATTAAAGCCATTTTCATAGATCAGTAAAGTACAACAGAAATACTCTGTGCCTGGGATGCCTACTCGCTTCAAATTTCTGTTCTCCTCTGGACAGGTTGAGAACAAAGTCTTAAAAAAGAAACACAATCTTACTTTTCAATTATCAACTGGGACAGAAGACTCTTGATCCCATTATGGCAAATAAAGTACGCTAAGCTCTTCTTATACTAACAAAATCCTCAATCACTATCTCTACTTTAACCTAAATCACATAGATTTACTTTTTAAAAAGAACTATGTTCAGTAACTGATATTTTAATCTGTGTAGGTTTTGAATTAGAGCCACGTAAACATGGGTTTCCCTAGACTCAAGCCTCATGTCATGGTGTCAGAGGATGTGTCACTCAGTAATTCTAGGAACTGAAAACACAAAGATGAAAAGACAGACATACTCTAGCAGAGGAATTCAATAGATCTGCAAACCAATCACTGAAATCCACTGCACAGGATTCATAACACAGGCCCCAAGGAATAAAATTTGGATGATATCAGGCACCAGGTGGCCAAAGTTCTGCATCTGATTTGGTTTAAAGCATTCAATGTAGCTCTCTGGATTTAGGAGTGAGTCCTACCCTACCTGATACCACTATTGCTAATAGAATTTGGCTATATAATCTTCTGAGTTTGTGAAAACCTGGATTTCTACATCTTCCTTTGTCCCTTTCACAAAGTATTAACAGGAATTACTGATTTATCTTTCTCTTATCAGATTTACAAGCTTACTGAAGGTGGGAGGTGAGCCTCACTCATCACTGCCTGGCAAAATGCTTGGCTGGCACTTAGTAATGCAGGCTACATGCATCAAAGGTAGCTCGCATTCAAGACTTCATATTTTCACTAAAAAGGGAAATAACCTTATCTAAAAGTGGGAGCTTCTATTATATATACATCTGTAGGCTCTGCCAGTAATCGGAGGGATTAAAAAAAAAGTGAGTCTGGGCATGGTGGCCCACATCTGTAATACCAGCACTTTAGGAGGCCAAGTGGAAAAATTGCTTAAGGCCAGGAGGTTGAGGCTGCAGTGAGCTATGATCACACCACTGCACTCCGGCCTGGGTCAGAGAGAGGCCTGGTCTCTTTAAAATAAAAATAAAAATTGAGGTATAATGGCAGTTGGCTTATTATAGAAAGATAATATTCAACTAGTTTCTAGAAAACACCTTCTCTAGAGGCTTGTTACATTTTACACGAGTTTTTTTTTTTTTTTAATCCATATTTGTGAGAGTTCCTAGATAACAAAACATAAAATAATATCTCAAATGGCAATGGTGTGTGTCTGGCTAGTAATTAGCTACTTCTCCAATCTTCTTCTCTGTCAAGAAAGGAGAGAGAAGTGGATATACAGAAAAGGATAAGTAAAAACATAGAGGAGAAAAAGAAAAAGATTGCGCTTTTACTGAAAATATACTGTTAGCCAGGCATTGTTCTAGATGTTTTATTATTATTGCATTTAATCTTCACCACTGCCTTGAGGGAAATGTATTTTTTGTTGTATTTTCCAGATTATATTTTATAGGTCAGGAAATTGAATCCTGAGAAGGTTCAGTACTTTATTCAACAACCTGTTACGGGTAACTTAGGGATGAGAATAATGACGCTGATGTTAGTAACAATGGTAACAACAAAGGTAAAATACATTTAATACATGAAATGAAAACAGTAATTATAACTCAACGGTATGACGGTCATGAGTTATCATTTATTTATAATAGCTAGGTAATCCTAGATTAACTAGATAATGACAGGTCATATACGTTATCTAGTTAATCCTAATAATCTGAAAGATTTACTACCCCATTTTACAGGTGACCACATGGAGAATGAATACCATTCAATAACTTACCAAGGACAACACCTCAAGTGGAAGAACAGAATTTGAAAGCCCACCTGATGCCAGGCCCGTGTTTGTGTGACGATGGCACACCGACTTATCTCTGAGGCTGAATCCTCAGCACTTCTGAGCTTCATTTCCCATGTGCCATGATACAAAGCTACCCTTTAGTCCTAATTCACGAACTTTTGGATATTCAGGAATCCTCACAAAGCCTCCCCAGAGGATACAACCATTATGTCTACTGTGGCCAGGGTAATAAGGAAGAACCTCGGCTGGGGATCTCTGCTGTAGAATACAGAGCTATAGGAGAGATGACGGGGCAGGGCGGCGGGGGTGGGGTGGTGGGGGGCATACTAAAAAACCCTATGATCCTGAGAAAGAGGTACCCATTTCTATCTGCCTATTTCTTTTCCCTTTCCTTTAACAGGAAGTTTATTCAAACTTACCATCTCCCATCTCATCAGAGAAGGGGAGGCTGAAGACGGCTTCATCAATCATCCGGTTGGGAAGGTTTGTGTAGAACCTGCCCACTGTGGTCTCCAGGTTGCTCAACTGGTTCAGCACCATCATGCTGCCCTTAATGACAGGCAAGGTCGTCCGGTCTGGCACACCGTACTTCCCTGAGTTCTGTTCAGCTAGATCCCTCAGAAAAGCCAGCTCTTTCAAACCAGTCACCCCATCTAAAATGGAAAGCCAAGAGAAGACCATGAAAAGCAAAATGGTTTATATCCATACATCTTGCCATTTAGATCAAATGCAGGCATGGATGAGGTCTTGTAACACCAGAGGTGTTTTTGCAGAGACGGTGTGGACTCTGGACACAAATACCAGTTCCTGCTGAGGAAACAAAGCCTGAGGCATGGTCTTTCCTGAAATAGTCAAGAGAGGAAAGGGATTCTTCACAGGGCAATGATGAAAAACACATGCATAAATAAAGGAGTCCCATTCGGTAAGAATATGTTCTCCCCAAAAAGTTTAATTATAAAGTGAAAATTCATTTTCTGCATTTAATATTTAAAAGCAAAAGTAATAATTCACAAGTCTGCATTTAATTAAATGTAGTAGATGAAACTGTAAGAGTTTTAAAGGACAGAGATTTATCCTTTCATTCTTGACCTCTTCGCCTATAAAGCCACTTGCCAAAGTCTCATGCTACTAAATGAAAGCATTATGGATTGCATTTACTGATGCCTCCAAATCCTGTTTCTTTAAGCTCATTTTAATTACAAACATTTTCATGCTTGATATTGTTAGGATAAAAATGAATTTGATTTATTTAATCTACATACTTTTTACATTTAGAGGGTTTTGAAAACTGTGTACAAGATTTAGGCATACTGGGACATATTGTTCTACAACATCTGTAATCTAGAGCACAAAAATAAATAAACTTTTTTTTTTTAGTTTGCTATTGTTGGAACATAGCCAAAAGGATTAGAAACTGCATATGGGCACCATTGTAAATGAATTCAAAATGACTTCAGTCACTACTGAGAGTCTACCATATAGCATTTTAAAAGGTTTTGTCTCATGTTCTTGAAGATTTCAATAGCAAACCATGAACTACTCAGTCATTAAAAAGAATCTGAAGCTTTCATGGTTCATCTACCACATATGTCTTTAGCATTTCTACATAGAGAGTGTACATATTTCTAGCACTGGAAGTCCACTTCTAAAGTCATGGCAGAATAAAATAAATATTAATTTATTCTTCCCGCCCTCACCTTTTTTTTTTTTTTGAGACAGAGTTTCCCTTTGTCACCCAGCTGGAGTGCAGTGGACAATCTTGGCTCACTGCAACCTCCGCCTCCTGGGTTCAAGCAATTCTCATGCCTCAGCCTCCCAAGTAGCTGGGATCACAGGCATGTATCACCATGCCCGGCTATTTTTGTATTTTTGGTAAAGATGAGGTTTCACCATGTTGGCCAGATTGGTCTCAAACTACTTGCTTCAAGTGATCTGCCCGCCTTGGCCTCCCAAACTGCTGGGATTACAGGCATAAGTCACCATGCTTGGCCTATAATTTCTTTCTTAAAAGAAACACATTATATTTAAATAAATTTGACTTTTGTTCCACTCATGCAATGCTAAAGGAAAGGAAAAAATACCTGGGCCAAATTAAGTCAGAATCAGATATTGTTCCCTTTGCACAGCACAGAGCTGAGATGGGGGGTGAGGGGTACACTCTAGAGTAAAAGATAACACCAAAGATACGATTGATCCCTGACCTTATATCCTTGAGAAGCTCACAGAAGTAAAACAATAAAAGAAGAAAACTCGAGCAATAAATAAATTTCCTTTCTTTGTCATGTATTGCTTGACTCTCTCAAAATGTAAAATAAAAGTGACAAACAAGAATATCTACTAGACAAAGAAGAGTTGCGTGGGATGGAAGGTTATGAAGGATTGAGTATGATGTGTTACTCCATCATGAGATGTTATGCAGGGGTGGCAGGAGGGTTGGTAGGGTAGCAGATTGGTAAGTATGCTGGGCTGCCTATTATAAACACGGTCAGGCTAGAAACTACATTTTCCAGGATCCTCTTTTCCAGCATGCTATTAAGTTAAAGGTGCAAAAAGTGAAGGGCTGTATTGTGAGATTTGCATGGCAAAGTAAGAAGTGGTGAGAGGGCCGGATGCGGTGGCTCACGCCTATAATCCCAGCACTTTGGGAGGCCAAGGTGGGTGGATCACGAGGTCAAGAGATCGAGACCATCCTGGTCAACATGGTTAAACCCCGTCTCTACTAAAAATACAAAAATTAGCTGGACATGGTGGCACATGCCTGTAGTCCCAGCTACTCGGGAGGCTGAGGCAGGAGAATTGCTTGAACCCAGGAGGTGGAGGTTGCGGTGAGCCGAGATCGCGCCATTGCACTCCAGCCTGGGTAACAAGAGTGAAACTCCGTCTCAAAAAAAAAAAA
>CAUYLG010033515.1:0-10641 GCA_963573385.1 Cacajao melanocephalus | reverse complement strand
CCTAAGGTATATCCAAGTCATTGAGTGTATCAGTTCTTTCTTGACACACCCTCCCAACCTTTTTAAAAGTTAGGTCTTAAATTGTGATTTTTGAATATAAATGAAAAAGTCCTCATACACTTGAAAGATACAGCTTTTCTGCTGAAGTTAAATTGAGATGTCATTGTTTCATATCAAAGTTGATATGTAAGCTGGAAATAAATGGACTTTTTAATAAAAGTTTCTTTAGAGCAATGCAAAAATGGCCAGCACACGTTATTTGGGAAATTATTTGCTATGATAGCTTTTAGGCATCTTTAGAGAAAGCACTAGCACTGGGAAAATTGGATTTTAAAATTTTAGGCTGAGTGCTGTGGTGCATGCCTGTAATCCCAATTTGGGAGGCTGAGGCAGCCAGATTGCCTAAGGTAAGGAGTTCGAGACCAGTCTGGCCAACACGATGAAATCCCATCTCTACTAAAAGTACAGAAAAAATTAGCCGGGCGTACTAAAAATACAAAAAATATTAGCCGGGCATGGTGGTGTGCGCCTGTAATCCTAGCTACTTGGTAGGCTGAGGCAGGGGAATTGCTTGAACTAGGGAGGTGGAGGTGGCAGTGAGCTGACATCAAGCCACTGCACTCCTGCCTGAGTGACAGAGCACTCAAAACAAACAAAAAAACAACTTGGAGATACTTGCCTCTTAAGTGACATATCTCTGAATTTCTTTCCTCCAGTCCCACAGCATACTGTTTATAAGATAACATGGATGCTACTTCAAATGGAATAGGAAAATGGTGGAGCTTATATTACCTAACTTCTGGGAAACAAACCTGCTGGTCCGAGTCCTGGCCAACTGGCAACCCACCCTTACCCCACTTCACCAAAAATCTCCTCACTCAACCTCTAAGCTTCTTGCTGGTTAGTTTAAATCAATAATTACTCCATGTTCCACTTTTGTCCTCTGCCCTATCCTTACCTGTGCTAAGCCCGCCCCAAAGAAGTGGGTGTAGACATGTTAAACAGTATCCTTGCCTTTGCCAGCTGTAAAGATTCTATGGAAAACAGATATACACAGGAAATAGTCACAACAGTTAGGAGAGTAAGATGAAAAGCCAACATGAGTGATCTAGACTCTAAGGAGCCATGACAATGTAACGGTGATCACTTCTATCTTTTTAAGTCTTACTGTGTGCTCACAGGGCATTGTGCAGAGCTCTTCACATGCATTAGTTCATTTAAGCCTCCTGGCTGACCCCAGTTTGGTGATAGCTATGATTTGAATGTTTGTCCCCTCCATGAAGATTAAGTGTCATGTTGAAACTTAATCTTCAGTGTGGCAGTATTGAGAGGTGGGGCTTTTAAGAGGTGATTGGGTCATAAGGATTCTGCCCTCTTAAATGGGTTAATCCATTCACAGATTCATGGATTCATGGTTTATGTTAGGAATGAGACTGGTGGCTTTATAAGAAAAGGGAGAGAGACCTGAGCTAGCATGCTTAACCCCCTCACCTTAGATGCCTTGTGCCACCTTGGGATTCTGCAGATTCTCCACCAGCAAGAAGGCCCTCACCAGATGCAGCCCCTCAACCTTGAACTTCTCAGCCTCCATAACTGTAAGAATACATTCCTTTTTATAAATTACTCAGTTTCAGATATTCTGTTGTAGGCAACAAAAATAGATTAAGACAGTGATTGTTATCCTCATAGTTGAGGGAAGGCCTCAGGGAAGTAACTTGCTACCAGAGATTCAAGCTTACGTATAACTCTAGCACTCAAGTTCTTACTAAGCCATTGAGAAATCACTCTCAGGCCTGAGGAATTCAGGAAGAGCTTTCTGCAAGAAACAGATCTTGAGCGGAATAAATTATTTCAAATACTCCAGCCAATGCTGTTTTTAAATGCTGTGCTAGGGTCCTCCAAGCTGCCTCACTTTCCTTTTCTTCAAGGAGTCTCTTGCCCTTTAGCCAAGACCAGAAGCAATTATTTTTTACTCATGTGTTCTGAAATAGGCAACCCCAGCTCTGTTAAAGGGTTCACTTCCAATGATTTTACAATGTGATAAACTAGTACTGAGTCTGTAGTATAAGGGCTCTAGGAAATTTAAGGAATGAAAAGTTCCTTCCGTGCCCTTGTTTTCTAGGCATTGCTAGTGAAGGCAGAAGCTTTCCCAGCCTCCTAGATTAACTAAGAGGCCCTTATATACTAGCAATATAAATTTCCTTATAATGTCTGCGGATTCCTTCACATTTTTCAAAGTGCTTTTTCCACATATTTTTCACATGGAATTCTCACAACAAAACCCTACTGAAATACGTATGGCAGGCAAAATTAATCCCTTTTTACCAATGACCAGACAGACACGAAGTATAACTGGGCTAAAATCACACGCCTAGAATTAACAACCAGAACACCGGCCTGGTGTCCCTCCACAGCACCTAGCCCAATGCAGCCACTCCCTCCACCTTTCCTCCCCACACCAGTATTGTTTTTGCACCTAGTCATTCAACAGATAAATAATGACCCTTCAGGACACCGAGCTAGAAGCTGAGCCTGTGATGATGAATAAAACACGCCCTACAGGAACTCAGTCTAATGAGGGAGAGACATGCAAACATTAGCCATCCCATTAGGTAAGTGCTTATAATGAAACTACACAACATGTGAGAATGTAAGAGAAGCTGGAGGTTATTTTGAGAATATTCTAGAGAAGTGATGGCGTTTTTCCAGAATCAAAAGCAACAGGAAAGAAAAGAGGAGCTGGGGATATTTTCTGATGGAGGGAACCACTTGTGCAAAAGCAGAGAGCTATGAATAGGTATCGCATTTGGAAGAGGGGGTTTGGGGAAGGGAACCAAAGATAGGAAAGAAGAGACACACAAGTAGATGGAGCACCAAATTAGGAGTCACCAACAATTGGCTTCCTGTTGTTGCTCTGCTCCAAACTCTGTGACATTGGACAAGTCATTGCGTTTTAGTTTCCCAATTTTTGAGGTTTAGGGGTTAGCCCTGAGCGTCTTTGTTATGCTGTGATTGTATGAAATGGTGGTGCGGAAATCGTATTGAGCAGTTGTTTGAAAAATCCAGAAGAGAGAAAGGCTTCCTGCAAGAGAGAGCACTGGAGTTGCGCGTTGAAAGATTTTGAAGGACTTCCATAGGCAGAAGTGAGATTTCCTTACTTTTTATTTAATATAATGTTTAATATATTTCACAATTTAAAAGGAAAAAGGGAATTCTGTCTTCCTCACAACAATGTTCAAAGTACCGACATATCTTTCTTCAGCGCTGAATTACACATTCCATTTCTAAGGAGCTCAAAACATAAAATCCACGAAAAGGTGCTTTAAGCTTTGAAAGCCTGGATGATGCTCCTTCTCTCTTCCTCCCCACTCCCCAAACTGGAACTGTCTGGGTCACAGAATATCCTCATAGGAAATCCTGTTTTCCCGCTTCCTGGTCAGAGGCTGAACTCCAGGAAAAGGATGGATTTGGGGAGAGCGCTGTGTCTTGCCTCTTCACAGGAGGCCTGGGGCCACAGAGGGGGAGGGGGAAGGGGTAATCACAAACACAATGGGAAAGATGACATCAGGTAATCCAAGAGTGTAAGAACTGCAGGGCCTTCCACAATCACTTAGTCCTCCTACGCAGGAGGACCCTCGGGTCTAAAGAAGAGATGGGACCTGCTCAAGTTCACACCGTGTCCCAAGCAAGAGCTGGGGCTGGAATTCAGGACTGTAGCTTTCCAGGTTTTACCATATGCCATGACATGTGAGTCAGAAAGTTAGGTACTTAGCAATCAAGCCCAGGCCTCTCTGTTCCCCTGGAGATACCATAAAGGACAGAAAAAAAAGGTAGGCCCCACACAAACACTCACCAGCCATCTTACCTTTGCTTACATTGCTCCCTTTGCCTCCAGACTCTTTACAGGTTAAAGTCCTGTGGACCCTTCAAAACCTCTGCCTCCCCTCCCATCCTAAAAGGAATCTTCCTGGAATCCTCATGTGGAAGTTATATCCTTCTTTGAGATTTCACAGCAGGCTGGGCACGGTGGCTCATGCCTATAATCCCAACATTTTGAGAGGGAGGATCACTTGAGCCCAGGAATTTGAGACCATCCTGGGCAACATAGGGAGGCTCTGCCTCCACAAAAGATAAATAAATAAAATAATTAGCTGAGTATGGTGCCAGCTACTTGGGAGACGGAAACACTTGAGTGCAGGAGATCAAGGCTGCGGGGAAAAAAATTTCCGTAGTATAAGAATTTATACTTATACTACAACCAGCTTGGGAGCTCCTCAAGCCCAGGGACTGTGTGTGATCCCCTTGTCCAAGGAAGAGCTACATGGAAAAGATCTGCTGAATGCTCCCGTTATGTCAGGGGCCTCCAGCTAGACTCTGGGGAGCATAATAAAGAAAGAGAAGGCGCTGTTAGATCCTACTGTAGGTGTGCATGTATGCATGCTTGGACATGTATGTGCAGAATCATATTCATCTAATACTGATCAAAGCCCTACTCAGTATCTCATTTAGACATCACAATAGCCCTTCCCGGTAAGTGGAAGCAAACATGCAGCTTCACCTGCAGACACTCAGAAGTACTCGGAATTACCAACAAGTGTGACAGATCAGAAGAAAAGACCTGCAACAAGTGACAAACTCCTGGTTGAGGATGGTAGAATAAGAGTAAGATTGAGGGAAGGAAAATGAAACGATTCTTAGAGATCTTTTTAAAGACCAGAAACTGCCTGCTACGGAACCAATGCTATTTGCCTGGGGCATTGGGGTTAGGGTTAGGGTCTAAAGGGAAGCATTCATTATTACACATATTCCTTCATCTAATCATCACAACAACTCAGTGCAGTAATAACAATACTTAACCTTTACTGAACACACCTGCTATGTTCTAAGTCTGTTACATTTGTAAACTCATTTATTTCTCACAACTGTATGAAACCGATACTATTCTAATCTCCCATTTAGTAGACTAGAAAATAGGAACAGAGAGGTTAAGTAACGTGCCCCAAGTTCACACAGCCAATGCAAGGATTCAAATCCTGGCAGTCTTGTTCCAGATCTCATGTTTTTTTTTTTTTTTTTAGTAGAGAATGGGTTTCGCCATGTTGCCCAGGTTGGTCTTGAACTTCTGGGCTCAAGTGATCTGCCCACCTTGGACTCCCAAAGTGCTAGAATTACAGGCATGTGTCCCATCCTCTTAATCTGAACATCAGACTGGGATTATCCCTGTGAGGAAATGGAGACCCAAGGCCACACAGGTGAAGTAAGTGGTGAAGTCAGGATTTGAACTCTGGTCTGTGTGGCTTCAGAGCCCATGTTCTTCAAGTTTTTCTCCTCCTTATCTCTTGGGGGCAGCGGGTTGAAGTAAGCATGTGCTTCAGTTCCCTAAAACCCATGTTCCTACCTTGATAAAGTGACACTGGGTCTTAGATGCTGGTTGGAGGGGAACCAGGTTCATGTTTCATAGCTGAATCACTCCTGATGAGTGACTTGCTCCAAACCCCTAAAACCACCATGGAGGGGCCTGTGCTGTGACTCTCCAAGACCTCTGCTTGCCCTACTTCCCTACCCAGCACAGAGACCTTCTGTGGAGATAGGGAGAGTCTACCCATCCCCAAATACCCATTAAAGACTGCATTTCCTGGGCTGTCCCAAGAAGGGGCTGGGATTCAGCTCACGCAATCATGGAAATATTTCTCTCTCCTCACAAGGACATACAGGATGTACTTCACATTTCCCTGTGGCTGGTTTCTAGGATCAGGAGGGCTAGCCAGTTCCACTCCCTTCAACTTCATGGCCCAGGTTCCTGTGGGGTGATTTCCCTTTCCCCCTCAATTTCTTTCTCCAATTCTGTCTCTCTTCCTCTTATTATTATTATTATTATTATTTTGAGACAGAGTTTCACTCTTGTTGACCAGTCTGGAGTGCAGTGGCACGATCTTGGCTCACTACAACCTCCGCCTCCCAGATTCAAGCGATTCTCCTGCCTCAGCCTCCCAAGTAGCTGGGATTACAGGCATGTGCCACCATGCCTGGCTAATTTTTGTATTTTTAGTAGAGATGGGGTTTCTCCATGTTGGTCAGGCTGGTCTTGAACTTCTGACCTCAGGTGGTCTGCCCGCCTCAGCCTCCTAAAGTGCTGGGATTACAGGTGTGAGCCACAGTGCCTGGTCTTGTTCTTCTCATTTTTAAAACATACATATATTTGCTCTTACTCTGCCTCCATGATATGCTGGGTCATAGACAAACCATAGACGTGGTCCCAGTTTTTGAGGGTCTTGGTGAGCTATACAGACACCTAAGTGTGGTTGTGGGCATAGTTTTTTTTTCTTGAGACGAGTCTTGCTCTGTTGCCAGGTTGGAGTGCAGTGGCATGATCCCTGCTCACTGTGGCCTCCACCTCCCAGGTTCAAGCAATTCTCCTGTAGCTGGAACTACAGATGCGCACCACCATGCCCAGCTAATTTTTGTATTTTTCATAGAAACAGGGCAACGAAACTCCTTGGCTCTCTCTGCCTTGAGGAGGCTCACTTGGTGTTCACCCTTCTGCCTCCTCCTGTCACCCAGTTCAGCAGGGCCCAATTCCCCAAGGGCATGGGAACACAAGACAATGTGGGAACAACCTGGGAGAAGCAAGATGCCCACCCGTGTGCCACCAAAGCCCTGAGCTTATGTACAGAATTTCGTTCTGTTCTTTTCAGTTTTCCTAAGCCTGTAATAGGCACACACTTCAGTTTCCTGAAGCAGCGCAAATGGGTTCTTGGGGCTGCTCACATGCGCAGCAGCCAGCACAGGGTCCAGCACTACCGCTCAAAAAGTGTTTGTTTAAAATAAAGAAGCAAGGGCTGTGCCCACTGTACAGACTAGGAAACTGAGTTCCAGAGAGGGTGAATGACTGCCCTCCCGCAGCTTTTAGTTACAGAGTTGGGAAAGAATCTAGATTTTCTAACCTGGTGCAGAGCATGTGATCCATGAAAGGGTGTTGTATCTTACTCACCTCTTTCATCCAGGCACCTAGGATATTGTCTGGCACAAATTAGATACTTAGGGCTGGGTGCAGTGGCTCACACCTGTAATCCCAGCACTTTGGGAGGCCAAGGCAGGCGGACCTTCTGAGGTCAGGAGCTTGAGACCAGCCCGGTCATCCTGGTGAAACTCCATTTTTATGAAAAATACAAGAATTAGCCAGGCGTGGTGGTGCACGCCTGTAATCCCAGCTACTTGGGAGGCTGAGGCAGGGGAATCACTTGAACCTGGGAGATGAAGGTTGCTGTGAGTCGAGATCACGCTACTGGCACTCCAGCCAGGGCGACAGAGCGAGACTCTGTCTCAAAAAAATATATATATATAGATACTTAGTAAATGTGGAATGAAATGAATGAATGAGGCTAGGCACAGTGGCTCACGCCTGCAATCCCAACACTTTGGGAGGCTGAGGCAGGCGGATCATTTGAAGTTAGAGGTTCAAGACCAACCTGGCCAACATGGTGAAACACTGTCTACTAAAAATAGAAAAATCAGCCTGGTGTGGTGGCAAGTGCCTGTAATCTCAGCTACTTGGAAGGCTGAGGCAGGAGAACCGCTTTCACCTGGGAGATGGTGTTCAAGAGATTTTCCTTATTGCAACCTCTGCCTCTTGGGTTCAAGAGATTCTCCTGCCTCAGCCTCCCTGAGTAGCTGGGATTACAGGTGCATACCACCATGCCCAGCTTATGCTTTTATTTTTAGCAGATATGGGGTTTCACCATGTTGGTCAGGCTCGTCTCAAACACTCACCTCAGGTGATTGACCCACCTCAGCCTCCCAAAGAGCTGGGATTACAGACATGAGCCACCATACCCTGCCTTATATGTTATTTTTACCTCTATTTTAGAGATGAGGAAACTGAGGCACAGAGAAGAGATGTAACTTGTTTAGGGTCATCAGCTGCTAAGTAGTTGCAGAGGCATTCTAGTCTAGGGTGGCCTGAGAGTCATCCGTGTGCTCTTAGTCAGCTACAGGCTATGTCCTGTGACATGGGTTCTGGGCTGGGCACACAGGTGGGACCGTGTGGAGGAGAGGGCCTACTGCCACAGCTTTTCCTGGGAACTCAGAGCTTCTGCCAGAGTCCAGCAGGCCTAATCCCCTGCCTCCAGTGTGCCAAGCCTGCGTATCTTCTGAATGATGCCTTTCCACAACTGTCCCCTTCCCTTTCCACCTTCCTTTTCATTTTCCCTTTTCCCAATCCCATATAGCTGACAGACCAGCTTATGACTTTCTAACAGGTCCAGCCTGTCGGGAATGTGACAAGAGAATCAGCATGTTTTGCTTCTGTGGGGTTCTTGTGCACAGCTGGAGTTCTTATTGAGAGCCTGAGCAGAGACCAAAAAAAAGGAAGGAGGCAGTAATGAGAGGCAGATTAAAGACAGAGATGGACAGACAGGGGCGGGGTGGGAAAGAGGAGCAGACTTAGAGACAGAGAGCATGTGCGCTTAAAATCGAGATGGCACAGATGAGAAGCAGAGCGAAAGAGATGGTAAGAGATGAGGGAGAGAGAGATCCTGTGGTTGCCCCACCCCATTCCTATTACAGATAGGGAAACCGGGGGTCACAGGAAGACATAACCCTACTTCCTGGCAGATGTCTCTGTCACTTTTTCAAATACCATTAATTCAATTCCTCCCTATCTCCAGATCCTTTTTTGTTCCCTGCATGCCTGGCTTTGAGCAGCATGAGTTCGACTGTAATGGAGGGCTACAGGGTATGCTAATCAGGACAGCAAGTGGGGAGGGGAGGACAGTATTGACCAGAAAAGGTTTCCTGGATAATGTAAGATTGACATGAGGCCACAAAATGTTTATAGTCAATTTTTTGAGGCATAATTTACATATAAGATGTACTCATTTTAGTGTACAGTTTGTTGAGTTTTGACAAATGCATACACTCATATAACCACAGCCACAATCAAGACATAGAATATTTCCTTTACACAGAAAGTTCCCTGTGCCTCTTTTCAGGCATATGACCTCTTCCATCACCCCTGATCTGAGCTTTGTCATTACAAATTATCTTTACCGGCTGGACATGGTGGCTCATGCCTGTAAGTCCAGCAGTTTGGGAGTCTGACGTGGCTCTGAGGTGGGTGGATCATCTGAGGTCAGGAGCTCTAGATCAGCCTGGCCAATATGTTGAAATCCCATCTCTACTAAAAATAAAAAAAAATTAGCTGGGTGTGGGGGCACACACCTGTAGCCTCAGCTACTCAGGAGGCTGAGGCAGGAGAATTACTTGAACCCAGGAGGTGGAGATTGCAGTAAGCCAAGATTGCGCCACCGCACTACAGCCTGGGAGACAGTGTGAGACTCTGTCTCAATAAATAAATAAATAAATAAATAAAAAGTCGCTTTGCTTTTTCTAGAGTTTCATATAAATGAATCATATGCTAAACATTCTTTTGCATCTGGCCTCTTTCACTGCACATGTTGTTAAGAGTAGTCTATATTCTTGCACGTGTCAGTAATTTGTTTCTTTTTTTATTGCTGAGTAGTATTCTATTACATGAATGTACCACAGTTTGTTTATCATTCACCTGTTGATGGATATTTGAATTGTTTGTTGTTTTTTGCTTTACAAATGATTCTATGAATATTAATGTACAGGTGTTCTCGTGGATATATATTTTTCAGTTTACATATATATGTGTGCGTTTATACACTGCAGATTCATAGGAACTGCAAAAGAGTTCTCCAAAGTGGTTGAGTAATTTTTGCATTTCCTTCAGCAATGTTGCTGGAGAACTCTGGTTGCTCCTTCACATCCTCAGCAATACTTGGTATTGTCAGTCTTTTAAATTGTAACCATTTTAGTGGATGTATCATGGCATCTCACTGTGGTTTTAATTTCTATTTCCTTAATACAAGTTGAAGAATGTTCTCATGAGAGTTTTGGCTATTTATCTTCTTTAGGATCAAAGGATTTAAACCAGGGCATATCATAATGCTATCCAAAGTGTTCAAGATTTTGAGCCTGCTGTGGTGGCTCACTCCTGTAATCCCAGAACTTTGGGAGGCTGAGGCAGGTAAACCACAACGTCAGGAGTTTGAGACCAGCCTGGTCAACATGGTGAAACCTTGTCCCTACTAAAAATACAAAAATTAGCCAGGTGTGGTGGCGGGCACCTGTAATCACAGCTACTTGGGAGGCTGAGGCTGGAGAATCGCCTGAACCCGGGAGGTGGAGGTTGCACTGCACTCCAGCCGGGGTGACCTAGCAAGACTCTGTCTCCAAAAAAAAAAAAAAAAAAAAAAAAGATTTTGAAATAGTTCTTCCAAAGTAACACATAATCCACTCTAGCCATCAGGAATGGAGAGGACATGGGCTAAGCTGACCTAGATGTATACCAAGTGAGTGACTGTATACCAAGATGAGCTTGTTTGCTCATTTTTAAAGTGGGGATCACATTAACACCCATGCAAGTTATAGTGGAGGATAAAGGACAGAACAGAGGCAGAAGCAGGGAGCAGTGCTGGCACACATGGCAGTGCCCAGGACATACAGTCCCCTTCAGGGGCCCCAGGGTCTTGTCCACATGTATTAATGTGTACTCTTGGGCCAGGGCTCTGCCTCAGTGAGCATCAACAACTATTTGGTAGACAGAGAACTGGTGGC